>JAASAY010000340.1:0-88110 GCA_014822085.1 Fusarium stilboides | reverse complement strand
AACAGCCTAGACGGGAAGTTCCTCTCTGGAGTGCCTGTGAACCCGGCATTCGTGCCCCTGCCCAAGGTTAACCTGGATGAAGTTGCAGACCTTAACCAATGTGGCAGCGAAGACCAGATCATCCCCGCTAGTGACGAGGACGATGACGATGACGAGATCGACCTTCCACCAAAGAAACTCAACCTTTCGCGCTTTGCATTCGCATAGAACTTACATTTCGCTTCAATCACAGCCCTGATTTTACAGCCATCCCATGCTGTCAAGAGTCAGGGCCTGCCATAATGAACATAGCATTTACTGGGCGTTTTTTTGTTTTTGTACTTCCCCCCCCCCCCCCTTTTTTGTTTTTATACTGTAGCTGCGGCATTGTTTGCTGGAACTGTACGGAGAGACAAGAAAGACTACGGGCGGAGCTGGAGTCTCATGGAAATAGTGTGTATTGATTGAACAATGGAAACACCGGGAAGGATTAAGTAAAATATCAGATAGGCGTTTTTGGCAATGTCTTTTTGCCACCGAGGTTCTACAATAATACCCAGTTCGGACTTCAGCACCAAGACATTGCATCTCGTTTTGAACATGGTCGTCACCGATAAGTGAAAGAGGTTATCTTGAGCTCAACCGCCATCTCTTGTTGTGGTACGTAGCAGCGTGCTATGCAATAGCCATTCTTGAACATCTAAGAAAATAAAGAAACCATATGTTACTGTGATCCCCATTTACGTGCCCGCTTAATCAATATCATGATCCATGCCATCAACCGCTGGAAATAACATGCCGTAACAAGTCTATAAACCGAAATCTTCCAAGCTCCGCGGCACAACCAAGATGCCGACCCCTTCTTCGCGCCAACGCCCCCAGTAACGGGCTAAACGCCGAGATCCCATGCCTCGTCTATCTTCTTCTGGGGAGCAGGAGATCACGACGACATACGACAAGGGAGAATGTGAAAGAAACATGTAATAGAGACAAATAATACGGTAGGGGAGGGAACCGAAGGATTGAGAATCCATGGAGAGAGGCGACAGCTGTCGGGCATCGTACAAGTCGCTTTATCCTAGGTAGCCTTGTGCGTGCTACGTTTATGTGAGCTCAATGCTCGTGCGAGATCCGGGTCTCTAAGTGGCGAACCAATTGATCTAGCAATACGCTCGAGATTCGGCGGTGATTGATCATTGTATGGCTTTCCCAAATGCAATATTTGGTATGAGAACAGTCAACACTGTTTGTGGTGTGTCTAGCAAGGACTCTTGCCATGCCTCAGACGAAACTACTAACGGCGGGGAGCAGGCCCAGAAGTGGTAGCGGCCAAAAGGTCCGAGTTAAAGATCCAGTTGCCTATTGAGGAAAAGTTAGCATGTTTTGGGAGAGGAAAAAAAGAAATGGGGGTATTGGGGTATTTTGTAGGACAGTACCATTTGCCAGGTTCTCGGCCGTGTCCTCGAGGAGAATGACACGACGCTTGTTGCAGTACGAAGTCTTGTCCATAATGTCCACCTTGAGCTTAGGGTCAGACAACTCTTGGATTGGCTTCTCAAACATCTCAGACAAATTCTCCACGGCCATTTCGAGGTCCTTTTGGTTATCCTCAAAGATCTCCGTCAGGTTGTTCCTCGCGAGGTAGAAAGCGAATGCATAAGTCCACTTGAGTGTCTGTCGACATGTTTGAAGAGCCTGAGACGCCGAGTTGAGATACTGAACCTCAATCCAGGACATACCCGAGGCAGTCTGAAGCTGTACCATCTTCTTCTCCGTCTTTTGCGCAATGTCCCTGTCAAGCTTGGCCGACTGTTCGTGGTTGGCGTAGCGGTTGTAGTAGTGTAGGTATCGTTCAAGAGACGTTCGTGATTTAGCCTGTGCATCGCGTGCCTCGGAGCCGCTCTTTTCCTCGTATCTGTTACAGTTGTACCAGCTGGTGCCGTGTTCAGACCAAAGTCCCATACACATCCAGCAAAACTCATATTTGCACTTTCGACAAGTCATGTGGTTGCAGCCTCCATTCTTTTCAATGGTGGAGTTGCATTTGGGACATTCTTTGGTATTTGCTGAAATCCAGTTCGCGGTTTCTGAGTCATCGGCACACTTTTTCAACCATTTCTTGACCAAATCGCAGGGAGCTGGTTGATGGTCCGGGTTAGGGCAGCCAAAGCAAAATCTGTAGCCACATCGGCACTCGACCGTTGGGACAATCTTGCCCAGGTCCTTCTTCTTCACACCGCACTCGAGAGCGTTAGGGCAGTCTGGAGCAGGACACCACTTAAAGTTGTCCTTATCTTCGACATATGTCCTGTTGAGTAGCTCCTGGTATCGATCTGCCAGCGCCGAGGTAACAAGAACATCAAGCGAAGCGGAGTCAAGGATGCGGCCGCATCCGTCAGAGGGGCACTGGATCCTAGCAGCCTCGCCCTCTTCGCGGATCTTCTGTGTTAAATAATGGCGGTAACAGTCTACGCAGTACCGGTGGCCACATCTCATAGCAAATGACTCGAGACCCTCTTCATCCTCACAGCAAATGTCGCATGTGAAGCCAGGAATAACCTCAAGTTTGGGGGCGCTGACATTGTTGTTACCAAGTCCAGCAGCTTCCAAAACCTTCTCGGGTCGGTCCATATAGTCTTCTAATAAACGTTCTTTGTTCCATCGGAAATGGCGGAGGAGGATGGCCGCGTCCTCCTTCTGCATATCTAAGATCATGTTGACTTCAGCGATCATGTCGTCCTGTTGGCGTTGGATATCAGTTGGTTCGTAGACTTTGTATGATACAACATGTGCGGCTTTCTTCTTCTTGTCGATGTCTTTGGCCAGGCCAAAATCAGGATCGGGCTCGTCAAACTCTTCGTCATCAAAGTCTGCAATATCAGCGTCGTTAGTAACTATCATGATGAGATATGAGGGGTTGGGTAGGGGCAATAAAGTCATACCATCACCTGCTGAAATCTCGTCGCCGCTGTCGTCCTGCATCATCTCATCGTCGCTCGAAAGAGCCGACATGTATTCTTCGTCGGAATCCATGGGGTTGCTGGCTGTGGTGACTGGAGTAGGAGGCAGGGCTTGGTTGTCTGAGACGGCAGCTGAGGCGATGATTCTCTTGTTGGGTACTTCGTCTCTGTTGGCAGAGGTAATCGTCGCCTCAGCAGCCTTCCGCTTCCTCGTGGTGGGGGGAATCGTGGCGGTTTAAAGGGAGGTCTTGGGGGGAGAAACCAAGGATGGATGTCTGAGGATGAGGAGCAGAAATCGAAAGTGGCGTTGGCGTTTGAAGGCGGGTGACTAAAGCAATAGCCAGGTGTATGTACAGTACAATACCTTAGGCACGTACGTAAGGTAAAGTAAAGTATAACTGGTAGTGAGTTCTGACGGAGGGTCGAGTCAGAGTCAAGTGAGGCCAAGAGGGGTGCCTATGACGGAGCCGGGGCCGTTGAATCGGGCATAGGCAGAAAACCGCTAGTTAATCTGGGCCGACTCTCTTTTGAGGTCAGGATGGAGTCAAGGACGGGAACCGTCGAGTATGGTATGTACGCACCCGTCGTGGGGGAGTCGAGGCTGGCAAACGGCAAACGGCAAACGGCAAACGGAAACCGTGAAGAGGCGTGAACTCTCTGGTTTGATTTAGAAGAGAAGGCTGAAAACGTGTTCTGCAGAGGTTAGTTGAGTAAAACAAGCCTGAGATGATGAGATCAAAAGTCACCTCAGTTAACCGGGCTGCCCGACCATCGACCTTAGTGCGGGTAGGCGGGACGGTACGGTGGGGGAGCTGGATCGGAAGACGCGATAGATGGAAGGCAGCAGACTCGGGTAGGGGCAGCTGAGGCAGGGCAGGCAGGAACTCCAGCAGGAAATAGGAAAGCGCGGTTGTCCTGGTGGGTCACGAAATCCTGTGGTCCATGATGTGGCGCAGCCAACTTCGATGAGTAAGAGCTCAGACTTTGCAGTATGCCACAACCTGAGGCTATTATCAATCATATGTAAGATACTTTGTGTTTCTATGCGTTGTTGTGTATAATCCATTCGTACTTTACTTGTTGTCTGCTATCGATATCCTCGTTTAGACATCGTTATTGTTTCCCAACCGTCAGGTTGATGGGCAATTGTGGCTGGTACATCGTCCGTGGCTTGGTCGACTTTGATGTTATTGACAAAAGACTTTGTTTTTTCTACAGGCAACATATCATTAACAATATTCACTCCATAGCTAGCTAATAAGGGAACATTAACTTAGAACTTGTGTAGCTTCCAGGTAAATGTACGCATTAACTTTGATTATGAATGTCCCTAGTGAGGCGGGCTTGAGCTTTGTATCAGATTGAATGCAGGAATCCACAGCCTAATCATGAGCTCCGTGCTAAGCATGCTTCACACAACATGCAAACTCAAATTCAACCAAGCCAAGATACTTCTACTAGGTACGTGTCATTCGAGTGACTTAAAACTCGAGGTATTACATATTCGCCGTTTGAATCATGAGGCTTCGAGGTGTGGGTAGAATGAGAGTTGTTACCCTGTACCAAGGCTAGATGGAATCATTCTGAACCCTGGTGATGCTGCCTGCTCGGACGATTCTACATTTGCCAAATGAGTCACTCTCCCAGCCTTGTTCAATTCAACAACCATGAAGTACGTGTTGGTTATTCGGGCAAAACAGCAATGACCACGGTCTTTCGACCCAACATGCCAGCATCGACGAGCAGTTTACTTCTCCACAGCTTAAGTGAGTAACCGCCGAAAATCACCATGCCTTCACTCTTCACAATGTCCAACTCAGAGTGAATGTATTTGCACGCCCACACCATACAATAGATTGAAACTAAGTGGTTGTCTTACTTCACCACCTGAGGCATGTCTTTACATGCTCTATTCCTGCCGCTGAAACCCGCTCCTCGCAGTAACCTCTGACGTTACTGAGCGCGCGGCACAGGGAACAGCGGTAATGCTCCAGATTCATTGTGGACAACAGACAACACTGGTTAATCTTGCACGCCTAGCATGTTCGAGGAAGCGCTCTGCGAAAGAAGTCTGAAATAGTGACCTCGAGTCCACGATTCTTCATGTCCAGAGTTGTGACCGAGACCAAGGTCTGCAAAGGCGGCTCAATATGTTTGTAGCAAAGCTGTTTTATCAATCGATCTTCAAGGCGCTTATAGATGAAATGGACAATGAACCAATGATATGCCCTTTAGCCAGTATACCTGTTTAAAAAGTTGAAAGATTGAACTGCGTGGTGGCCGTTGGCCAAGCAGACACAACTAGTTGCTGCAACAACTATGCCTCGCATTGACGCGCGCTTCTTCCAGTTCAGTTGTTCTGGGCCATCTTCATGTCTTGCGTATCGCCAGAGAAGGCCGGAAGATCGAAGCCAACTCCAAATTTTATTTTCGTAAACGCTGAAAGAGTTCGCGAATGAACCCACCAGCCGTGGACTGTAACGCACACGAGCTCCATTGCGCGCGCGTCGTCTTGCAAGTATCGCGTCCGAGTTGAGTGGCCGCGTATGCGCTTCTGGTCGACCAATCTTGGTTCCGAAGCTGTATCGCAAGTCGTTAAGTACTGTCCATTGATTGGTGGCGATCCATTTGATAGACGGCGCTGATGGGTTGGGTGATTCGTATCTCAATTTAGTAGTTTACAGTTGCATACATGATCTCTCATTGGAGTTGGCCGAACACAGTTGTGGTTGGCCGTTTATCCAATGGAAGTTATGCCAGAAGCTGTTGCCAATTTTGAGCTCTCAGAATTTGATCGAGATTCAAGGATGGAGGTAGTTACGGCAGGAACCAATAATGGGCTGCCATCTCAACAATGAATGTCATTCCCCTCCAAAACCCCTCCCATCTTCCCTCCTCCATCAATTGCATCTCGAGATCCGGGTTCACAAGGACAAAAGAAACCAGCACCATCCTCGTAAGAATTAACAACCAAAATCTTCAGCTGCAAAACATCGACCGTTACTCGTCAGCACCTAACCTACCTCATCGCTGTCAGAATCGTGCAAATGTCCATGGACGAGATCCTATTCGTTCGGTACATTTAATCGCCGTGAGCCAAAACCACAGACCAGTTTGCGAAAAGCCGAAGAGCTGCCCAAATGTCTCCCCAGGCCTTGGCCTCGCTGGTCGAATCACATTCCTCGCCGACCATCTGGGCCAGGGAAGCCATCCCCGGCGCCAGCAACGGCTCCAGCGACCAAACAGCTCCCAGACAAGGAGATTCCAGCAAGGATGACAGGTGACTAGGGGGCATTCGAGAATAAAAAAAGCAGGACACTAAACTCTCAGGGCACTTGATCGACCCATGTCCCGTCGAATCATCAGGCCTCCCGCTCCCCTGTCAGTTGCCTGGTCCTATTCTCGAGTAGGCGTAGACTGTTGCCGCCGCTTTTAACGCGACTATCACCGCCAAAACCATCCAATCCCAGGCAACCTTTGGGCCCTACCAACTTACAGCCATCACAGCGCCTCTCTACCACCCACCAACCACCATGAGAACCTGAGCTGTTGAGCCGCCGACCAACAAGTCCATTGCCAACACTCGTACTTTTGAGTTGAGAAAGATGCGAGTTCACGAGATCTCTATCACAACCTGGATCTAGGCGTTGGCTCGCAGCCATTCTGCCTCGACACCATCAGTTGGATACAAGAGTTGTACAGTCAGTACCAACAACCTACACAACCAGGCTGAGTTCTCGTCACCAACGCAGCACGCCATTCACCCACCCATTGGCGGCTGTCAGGCAAGAAAAAAGAGAATGGAAGAGATAGAGTGACATTGTCAAGCATATTGCATCAATCGTCGTTGCCCACTTAGACAACCACGCAGTCACATCCTCGCATTGCACGCTTGCAGACCACGCAGACAATTAGACTGGTTGGACGCAGCGCAAAGAGAAGCAAGCAAAATAGACCAGAGCGGACCAACGCAAAGCAAAGCAACGCAAAGCAGTGCAGTACAGTGCAACAATACCTTGCCTACCTTAGTTACCGCTACACCCCTCCCTGCCTGGTTCGCGTCGTCTCTTATGCAGTTGCCGCCCTTTCTGCCCCAGTTCTGCACCTGTGTACGCGCCTGTTGTTGCTATGCTATGCTGTGCTGTGTTGTGTCGTGCTGGGCTGCTCCTCTATTGTTGCTGCTGCTGCTGCTTTGATGGTTGTCCGTGTCTGGCACACGCACACGCGCCCGGCCCCCGTCTGGTGGTATCCCGTAAATCCACACATCCAAATGGACTGGGGTCGCTTCCTCCAACACACTCCCCCATACCCCCTTCATTCTCACGGTCCGTCATAGCTCCACCTTGTTCCAACTGCTTCACACCCCCTTCCCTTCTTCAAGCGCCCACCTCTTCCATTTTCATTCTCTGGCGCCAAACACTTGACGCAGTCCTTTCCTTATAATCATCTGGTGCTGCCTTGTCTCTTACCCTCTGACCTCTGCTTCTTCTCCAGTCAGTCAGTTAGTCTGTTCGCTCGCTGTTCCCATCTGCCTGTACTCTTAATTCCCATTGCTTGGGATTGGTTGTTGGTTTTATACAATCGACCCAGCTCAGACTCTTCAGCTTGTCATAATCAGCCTTGATCTCGATATCCACGATCAACTCAACCATCACCATGCCTACCGCCAAGCCTAAGTTGGGGAAGCTCACCACTCCCGTCACCGCTACCTTTCCCTCCGAGATCACTTCGGCAACTCCCATCTCGGCAGTTTCTTTCACCTTCAAGCCTGATCCGGACTTTCTCAAGACACCTATCAGCCCGCCTATGGCCTATACCGACTTCCTCACCAAGGCCATGGCTCTTAACTCTCCCGCTCCGAGCTCTGGTCAAACCACCCCAGACTCGCTTCCAGACACGGCAACTAGTGAGGAAACCGACACCTCTAGCAAGTGTGATGCCACTCCTCCATCTTCAGCTTCAAGCACCACCTCTAAGGAATCAGCTCGTCCAACTCCTCCGGCTACGGCTCCTATGGTACCTCCTAGCCCTTTCACATACTCTATGCCTATGTCTGCTCCTCCCACGGGTGCTGCTAGTTTCCCTAGCCTCAAGGTGCCTCCCAGCCCTAGCGTGTCTAACATGGACTCGCCATTGAGCGCAAGCACTGCTCGATCACCTTTCAGTGCTAGACCAGTCCACTCAGTATTCGACTGGGATGCTGCCCTCAAGGCCCGCTTGCTCGAGAAAAAGCAGAAGTCTTCACGGACCAGTGTGCGACACATCCGAGAGGTGGTGACAAGAACCGTCACTTACACTCCCAGAATGGCACCCGCGCCCAAGGGCAAGAGACGCAAGGTCGAATAAGCCTATATGACCAACAATCCTTTACTTCACTCACATTTACATTCACACTCGACACGATTATCTATTCAACTTCATCACATAACTTTTAACGATCCTTGGAATACTTTACGACCTTTCATTTGTTTAGACATGCATTACATTCAAGAACCTACCGAAAAAACGAAGAGGATGCTGAAGAGAAGGCTAGAGATGGAGCAGGCCTTCGACACTTGACGGCGAATATTGCCACCCTTTTATCCTTCAACCATTCTCTTGTTGACGCTTATTTGGTATACCTTGAAGGGAGTTGAATCGGAAACGGAAGGACTCTATCGGGGCTACTTGGGAGGTACAATTGGAGGAGTTTGACGGCGTTTTACAATTTTATATCACATTGGACATGCTCTTCCCTGGGGGCAATAGCATGAACCAAGAAGCACGATACCAACACATGGAAAGGCTAGGCGGGAGCGGGGAATGGAGATGGGCGACTAGGAAGTCAACAACGAAAGTTGCTTGACAAGGAAGACCCTCTAACAAGGACAAGGGGATGGGACGAAAGAGAATATGAAGAACGCTTGGAGCGTCGGTGGCCCCGTGTATTCAACACGGAATCAGCTCAGCTCGCGGTAACGCGTTTACACAGAAATTAACAAAGCCATGGGCTGTTTAAACACCAATTCCGTCGCGTGCTCTGATTTATGTTCTGTCGGTGGCAGAAACCGACTGATTGGTACGTACATGATCATATGAGCCAAGCACTGATCACGATTTAAGAGAAACTGGTCCACAGCTTACCAGCTATTCTATGCAAGTTTCGTTTTGTTTATTGTCTTCAAGAAATGAATGAAGTGTATTGTTTGTTTACAGTGGATCTGTCATGGCCGCGAAAACAGGCCGCGCGACGGGTATATCCTCGATGCGAATCTGGGTTGCAGAGACGGCCGTTCTGGTGGCCACCAGCTCGAAGGTTGCTCTTCACAACCCCGCTCTGCCTTATTTTACTTTTATTTTCAAGATATGCTAGTATGGCAATGGCCCTGGTCCCTTGTAAAATGGCTTACATGGGTCGCCAGGCACAGTCTTCAAGAAAAGATCATCTCAGCTCCCTCCCCCTTCGATATTTGCTTTGTCCACGTTTGTCAAGGGTGTTCGAGGGGTGAAATAATGGAGACAAGACGCGGTACAGAAGTTTTCTTGTTTTTATTTTGCGGTTCTTGTTGTGATGAGATGCAAGACGTGAATCAAAAGACTCCACTGGGCCGGCTTTTGGGTCGCAGGAACGGGACTCATGCAGAGACAAACACAGAGTGACAGAGACAAGGCAGAAAAAGGCAGACAAGTGCCATGCCATGCCTTGGTATGACATGGGATAGCATTAGCAGTCTTGTTCCCCCACTATTGTCTTTCGCTTGTCTTATCCCCCTCCGAAGCCCTGCATCTCATCACTGTAATTACAGCTAAGAGAGAACCATCTGGCTCGGGCAGGCAATCCTTCAATGGCTCCCACGCTCCCGGCACGCCCCCCGGCTGAGCGCCGGGCCCCAATATCTCATCACCCCTGGAGCTTAAAAGCGGCGTGGTGCTGGTGCGCTCTGGCTTTGTTCTACGGGCGACCCAGCACCCTGGTCCCAAGGCGGAACCCCATAAACTAGGTGGACTTGTAAGCGCCGGGCCCATGGGCGTCAAGTATATGATTGGCCGGGGCGGACGAGCCCATCACCCACCAACGACGGCGGCTTGACTTGATTGGTTTAATGCTAAGCGCCCAGGGCTGTGGGTCGACGATTTGTGAGGTTTGAGTTGAGGTTGAGCCATGGCAACATGCAGAAGCGTCGTTTCCGTTGTCTGTGAGAGACAGAAGGAGCTTTGTCTCTCTACGGGTGCTTTTGAACTAACTGTGACTGTCATGCCTGCGCTATATGTCGTGTCGTGTCGTTTGGCTTCAGGTGTTCCTCCCTTTCCCCCCTCGCGCTCGTTTCTACTTTTGTCGATTCGTTTCGCGCATGCTACCCAACTACTGCGAGGGATGAAGCGCTAGTAGTGGGCTTGTTTCCAATCGTCTTCGCAAGAGACAGTCTTGTTGACCAAGCACTTGAACTTGGGCTATTCAGAAGACACGAGAAGTCAATCTTATGACCATAAAGAACCCCATTTCCAACAGACTAAGCCTGCGCTGTTCGCGCCTAATTCAAGCCCATCAGCTCTCGTCATCCCATGGTGACCAAGGCTCTGGGACACTATCACCCGTTACCCATGGCACAAGTCCGACTGGTGAGAAGCACCCGAGCTACCCCGCGTCCTCTTCCATTCCCTTGAGGCTCGGCTCCTCGTGGCATCGTGGCATCGTGGCCAGCTCCTAGCAAGGTGTGACTCTGAGAGGCTACTGACCCTGGAGTAGTCGCCCAGCCCACATCGCCAACAACTCGTCCAACCCGCTGAGCGCGCCAGTGACGAGATGCGCATGTGGTGATGTGACAACCATACGCATCACACCGTCTCCAGCTTCGTCCTTCCATTGGGCTATCATCCAGACGAGATGCCCAGTTTGACGCCTCCCGCTAATCTGAAACTAAGGAGGCATCCTCAACCCTGAGACTCAGATTAGAAACGAGCTTGAGACCGTTGTGACCGGGCTGCTGGGTGGAACAAGGATCCTTGGTCTCGTTTCCAAACTGCTTTGGCGATTGCTAAATTTGGCTCAAACACCAAAACACCCCCGTCTCAGCGCCGTTTGCGACTTTCCCCAGTTACTCGTATCCAGATATAGTTTTCCAGATTGACTAGATCGCCGTGGCTTGATTAGGATGGAAACGCACAGTGAAACTGCAAAGTAATTGAGAAGCCAAGATGTCCCTCGGTGGAAGCCCTGTTCGCATGTCTTGTCTTTAATGTGATTCAATATCACCAAAAGATCCTTCGAGCCTGTATGCAATAGTCCTGAATGTGGGATTAATCCACTTCCCTCACTTCCTTTGCTACGGCGTTGCAGAGCGCAACCTTGACCCCTGCTCCCGTAAGCACATGGATCCAGAGGCGTTGAGTATCACTCAGCCGGTCGTTTGCGCTCTTCACCTCCGAGAACATCACTTCTCCTTTTGCTTTTCCAGGTTCATCTGCATTCTCTCCTGGCTCGTCCTTGGCACGCCACAAAATTAGGTCCGGGATACCTCCGCCTCGTTGCCTGTACTCTTGAGCCATCACTTTGCATACTGCGGCAAGGGCACTGCCCTCGAAGCATTCGACTAGCTCCACGAGATCTTCGATTTCAAAATCCCAGTTGAGGCCTACCACGCTCGTCCTCTTCTCATGCTCCCTCTCCCAAACCTCACGAATTAGCCGTGGCGCCTCTCCATTGGCGATCTCAACGAGTCTATGATTAATCTCTGATGCCCTTGACGGGTAGAAGGCATCGGTATGTAGATCCAATGGGCATGTTTGGTAGGCCGTCTGAAACACGTTCGGTATGTAAATGAAGAGGACGTCGTAGAAGAGATACGCAAAGAGAGTGCGGATAATACCACCCTCGGCGTGATATCCTTTCCAGCCTTCTGTTCGGTAATGACTGAGGCACATTGCTTCAACACTGCACTCTTCTTGTGTGTCTAGCTCGTCGAACCATATCGTTTTCGTTGACGCTTGACGACCAGGCTTGGCGACAATGTCCTTTTTGATCTGGATCCCTTCAATTGTGTGTTCAATAGGCTTTTCTAGGTTGACATGACCAAAATCGTGTTGTAAGCGGCGTGGAATGCGCAATTTTTTCTCAAGCTTGACCAGACGTTTCTGCAGGTCATAATGGAAGATGAGATGGCAATCTGGGTCTTGTAGGCCAGCCTCACAAGTAGCAACTGCGATCTTTTTCCAATGCTTCTTCTGTTGTTCAGGGTCTGTAAATTTAGGATCCGGGTCCAAAGTTGGCATGTAATGCTCCTCCAAGAGAGCCTTTCGCTGATACCAGCCGCCCCGCCTGGCTGGATGGAACAACCGTTGGTCGAGTAGTTCAGTAAGTAGTCCGTGTTCTTTAAGATGTTCTTTGAGCTTTCCGAATATCGGTACTGCTTTATGGACGATTCTTGTGTAAGAATGGCCTGGTGTAAAACGCCTCAAGTACGCGCCTTCGCCCATCTCATATACTGTCTGTTCCTTTTGTTGCTCTTCCTTAACCAACGTCTTCCATCGAGGATAAACTCGCTCAAAGATGTCAACCATCATCTTGAGGCCTTCTTCCCCAGGTGGACTATTAAATTCCAAGTTGTCAACTTCTGCTTCCATGCGGATTGCAGATTCATACTCCAACAAGTGTAAACGTGATCCAAAAATTGTTGAGGTTCGGCAAACAATGTATTCGGGGAAATGGCGCCGCGCAATTTTGGCAAGAATGATTGTTGTGAGTGACTTCTCTGTCCACTCAGTCGATCGGTAGAATACCAAATGAACACGCTCAAAGAGTTTGAATGGCGATGGCGACAATCGAATGCAGGGCCCGAGGATAGCAAGTATTTTGGTTAGAAAATGCTGCTCTCGATTGGAATCTTCTCGCCGAAGCTTCGCCTTGACTATTGCTTTCACGTTCTTGTTTTCCTGATCCTCAGAAGCCGAGTCGCGGCTGTTATGTCTGCTGAGACCAACTGACATTAGACCAGCTTGTTGCTTGCTCATTCGTACGAGGGAACGGATGAGTTCTGATTTATTGCGTCCTTGAATTTTGGCTTCCTTTGCCAGGTCTTTCAACTCGTCCAGGCTGAGTAACGAGGCAGCCTCTTCGACTGAATTAATGTGGTCCTCCGACGCATCTGCAAACGTAAACGTCTCACCCAGTTTAGATTCCTCAAGTTCAATGCCATGAACAGGATTCTGTGTCGGAGGAGTAGTGTCGTGTGGTAGTGTACGGGACGATTGCAGGGTAGCTATGGCTGCTTCGAGATCTGAAATGTCGCTATGGTAGCCAAGACGGCTATAGCGATGCCACCATGCAGCTTTTCTGAGAAATAGTCGAACATAGCTCATTCAAAGTGAGTAAGTGGGCTGTGATGTGGGTGACAGGAGGACATACAGATATTGAGCCTCATAGTCTAGTTGTCTCCATTGTTTGAAGACCTCATTTTCTTTTTCATCAAACAGATGTGATTCTTCTTCTAAAACGGTATCGAGAGCGAGATTAAAAGCATCCACATAGATGGAGCTCCGGCCTTTGATCCAAAGGGGCTTCGTTTTTTCTGTTGTGCCATCGTCATCATCTTCAGCCGTCGCTTGTGATGACTTCATCGCCTCATACTCTTCAATTGCCTCTTCACCTTCAGCGGCAGGAGGTAATGCACTTTCTATATCCGTAGGACGAGATTTTCCTTCATCGTGATTGTCATTCTCGGATGAGCCCTTATTGACAGCCTTTTTCCTTGGAGATGCCTCGTTTTGAGAATGATGAGAGTCATCAGTGTCGGAATCTGGTGATCCCTGTCGTTTGGCTCGCTTGGAAGGTCTCTCCTGGTTTGGCGAGTCCAAGGAGTCGGGTCGAATTTGACCACGGAGCTGATTTTGCGGCTTGGGGAGTTTCGTCACAAATGCATCCATGTTTTGATCTTAGCCATGTCAAAAACAAACAAGAAGGATATCGCCACGCTATGAAAAGAGTCGTTGATGCATGGATATCCAAGATGGAGACGCGATGGACGAAGGCAGGCACGTTAGTCTAGGAACACGAAAGCACATGACCACGTGCCTGCCTCTTTCACTTGCTTGTACTTGCCCGATAATCAACCGGCGCGATCCAACGAACATCATCCCGCTTCCCCTCCACTCAGCAGCTTCTATACCTTTCAATCGACCCAATTACGATAATTAACGAAGCTTGTCACTATCCAAAATGGCCGATGAAACCCCCAAACCCGATTCGATCGTAGAGACACCACAAGTCACAGCTCCGGCCGACCCCCCTTCTACCAATGGACTCCCAGCGCATGCTCTGCAAGCTGAAGCTCTACAAAAGGACGTTGTGATGTCCGATGCGCCTGTTGATCAGCCTGCAGTATGTCTTTACTCTCCCTACAATATCCCGCGATAGGAATTACCCGTCAAATCGCAATCAAGAACTCCTTGACCGACAAGACGACATACCAGCACCAAAACTGGCTCTCCTTCTCCTCTACGACTCTTCCTAAAAGATACACTCACTGATATCACGCAGTCGTCTCCTGCTCCAGCTGCTCATGCGCCCAGCCCAGTACCCGCACGAACCGGAACTCCAGCGCAGGGATCTAGAGCCGCTTCTGCGCATCCGGATCCTGGCCTCAACATACCAGCCGAAGCCCCCCCGCATGGTGATTCAACACGACGATATCTAAACACCAAGGTTACCGGAGCGCTGCTGGAAGGCATGAAGCAATTGGCAAAAGACAAGTGAATCTCGCCGGTACCTATACCCTACCAACAATAACTAATAACGCCACAGGCCAAGTGATCCTCTTCGAGTACTAGGAGAATATCTCATTCAAAAGTCCAAGGAGTTGGAAGGAACTGGTTAGATCGTGCAACATCACAGCATGTTTTATGAAGCAAAGCAATTGGTAGCGACAGGCATAGATGGCGTTCAGGTTCAATAATTTTATCGTCACTGGAGTGAGTATACCCCATTGCGTACACGCATTTTCAGCGGTCGAAGAGCTTTCTATTTGAGCAGTCGACTTCACTGTCGGTCCTCCCAGACAGGGCGCATAAGCATCATGGCTCTAAATGCAAGCTTTTTCCATAATTTGTCCCTAACTCCGTGACCCGGGAAACCATCACTTCCATCCGAGTTTGACCAGCCGTCGTCTTAGGTCCGCTTAAGCGACGATGGTGCTGGCAGTAGCGGACTCGTACTTCCAGGTAGGAGGGAGGACACCGACGGTCTTGTAGTAACGGGCCAGTCTGTTTGAAGGTTAACATGGCACAAACCAGAGAGAAAGAGATTTCTGTCCTACCTGTGAATTCGGGACTCGATGAGAATGAGGCGGAACTTGGAGTCCTTGTCCTTGCGGTTGCGCTCAAGGTGCTTGCGGACGGCAACAGCCTGGTAGATGGGTTAGCGGGCTATTGCAAGAATCGGGAAAAAATTCTGCATGACTTGCGTACCTTCTTGATAAGCATGTACAGATCCTCGGGGAGCTCGGGGGCGAGGCCTGTAAAAATCACTCTGTCAGTCTCAACCGTACAGAGGCATTAAGGAGATGGTGTTTCTCCATTGTAGATGTATTTTTCTTCCACCACCACATCCATTATTATTCAGGGAGTCGTACCGCTGGACTTGAGGATTCGCAGAATTCGGTTACCTGCAATTTTCAGTTAGCCACCGACATTCTCCCATTTCTATACGCGCAGATTTCCTTACCAGTGACAAGCTTGACCTGGGCAATACCGTGGGAGTCACGGAGGATGACACCGATCTGAGAGGGAGTAGCACCCTTACGGGCGAGCTTGGCGATCTGGTCAACGACCTGCTCGGGGGTGGTCTTCAACCAGGCGGGAGCGGCGCGAGAGTAGGGGAGAGCGGAGGCAGAAATGCCCTTTCCCTTGGAGTGAAGTCGGCCCATCTTGTCTGTTTGGCGGCGGCGTCGTCGGTGATGCTGGCTGGTTAGAGGAAGTTGACGGTCGAGTTTCAATAAAAGTCCAAGTTCCCTCCACTCTTTGCTGAGATGTGCGTTGTGCAAATTTCGCCGCTTAGTTAGGGCAGAGCAAAAAATGCTTTGATTGGTTGATACTGCACCCCACTAAGATCACGTGTAGAGGTCCAAGCTCGGCGCCAGTATCGCGTTTCTTCTCTTTTATTGCTGTCGCGAATCAACTTTTTCTTTCTTGTTCAACCTCAAAGACAAGTAAAATCTTCTGGAGCCTCGCACAATTACTCCTGACGAAATGGTAAGTCAATATCTCTCTTCTTTTCACTGTCTCGGTCGACCTCGACATGATGATAAATCACTTTTTACTTTATTTCTGGTACCTCTTATGTTAGAGCCTTCGGGCTCAATGAATGAACAGGACTTCTGATCTGGTCATTTACTTGCACTTTTAGTTTGCACTTCTCTGTTGATACACGAACTAACTGAGTACAGGTCTTCTTTGCGCAATGCATTTACATATAGATTTAGTTGCTTTAGATATATTTAATGAATTTCATTCCTCACCTTGACAATGATGATTGCCTCGTCCATAACTACATGTTATCCATATTGAATGAATCATGCTATGATGACTGAAAGACGTGATTCTACGATTAACAATACCATGTTGAAACATCAAACGTGTCAAGTTAATACAGTTGTAGCAATTAATCGCGTTACCACTGCCTGTTATATGTTGAATTCAATAAGATAATGCTTATCATGCCCTGTGTTTTACATTTTCAATTGATTCCCTACCTGTACACCGATAGAAGACTCCCGCCTCTCCTCAAACCATATAACCAAGGCAACATATAATTCTTCCTTGGTCTGGTCCCCTATTTGGAACCAATATTAACATCTTACCACGCGCCAACATCGAAGTTCTCCTGTATATTGCGTTAGCCACTTCAATACGACAAAGGATCTGAACATGAACGTACCTCTGGGAAATATGTTGTGACGACAGTTCTGTCGGCAAACTTTCGTCCTGCAAGAGCCTGCAGGGCCTTTTTTGTGTCCTCGGCGTTCTCGTACTTGACAAAGATCTTGCCCACACCAGTAGATTGCCTGCTGCCACCAGTAGGTCGGGGAACCTTGACATCGATGATTTTGCCGTACTTGGAGCATTCTTCATGGACGTCTTCGCAGATTTCTGACATGTCGTTAGCATATAATCATAAAGTTGAAGCAATTCACATACCTTCGTAGTCGTCGTTGTCGAGGAGCTCCTCAGCAGTGACCATGTTGAGAAGTTGAAGCACGCGGCTGCCTTCAACATCATTGGCGGTCTGAGAAGCAAGACCACTGATGGCGGTAATACCGACGTCGAAGTTGGCGACTTGTGTAGGACCAATGCTGGCCTTGCTGACCTTGATCTTTTTGCCTCCAATGTCCATACCGTTGAGAGTATCGAGGGCAGTTGGGTTAGAAGCGACAGGGTCTTGGTATTCGGCAAATGCAATTCCCTGAAAGTGTTAGAAAAGTCGTTCATCACAGGCTGGGATACTCACTCTAGATTCCTCTGTTCCCCTGTCCTTCACCAGAACAAAAGCCTTGGGCTTTCCAAAGCTAGCGAGCAGCTCAATGATTTGCTCTTCTGTCAAGAAAGATGGAATGTTGGTAATGCTCAGCTTGTTGACAGTATCCGGAACGATGTTGGAGACAACCTCAGGGTCGTAGGAGACCTCCTCAGTCACTGCAGGCACAACGTAGTCACGAGGTCGACGGATCTCGAGCCCGCGGTGTGCACCATCGCCGTTTGAAGCGTCGCTGGCCTCCATAGAAGTACCGTCCAGGGCCAGAGCAACTGTCGCCTCCGGAGCATCCTTGAACTCAAGAACAGCAAACGACCGATCGTTGGAGAATTGGCACAAAACACAGGGGTCTGTGGTATCAATGACATTGAGTCCGTTGAGTTGGAGGTTGAAGAAGGACATGAGGGCTTCTTCGCTCGTGCCGGGTGGGATCTTGGAAACTAGAAGTCGCTTCGACTGGCGAGAGTTGCTGGCCTTGAGTCCAGCGCTCGTGACCTGTCCACCGGGCTGGTTCATAAAAGCCTGGAGTTTGCTGGGGTCCATGGGCTGCTGTCGAGGAGCACCGGGGAGAGGGAACATGCCAGACAGCTTAGCTTGTTCAGCTGTGACATTATCGTAGCCCGGAGGTTTGATGTCCCACTGGGTGAGGCGACGTTTGCGATCGAGGACGGACGTGATATTCGTCAGATCTGGAGTTGGCTCTCGCTTCTTGGGCGGCGGGCTTGCACTGCGACGTTCTTGCTGCGCTGGGAATCTGTCCTCGCGTCGGTCCCTGCCTCCTCGACGGCGGTCATCATAAGGGTCTCGGTCTCGCCTATTGGGTCGTTCGTCGTCGTCGCGTCTAGCATCTCGACGGGATGATCCTCGATCGCGGTCCCATTCGCGATCGCCGCCTCGTCTCTCACGGCCCGAGTATCTATCCTCGCGCTCACGGTCACGATGGTTTCGGCTGGAAGAGTAGGCATCGGCATCTCCTTCACCCCGTCGATGGCTTCGGTGGTCTGGTGATCGAGAGCGCCTGCGGTCTCGGTCCCGGTGTCGGTCTCGACGATCGTCTCTGTCGCCTCTATCACCTCTGTCACCTCTAGGCTAAGGATAAGTCAGTACAAAGCATACTCAATAGGGCGAGATGGTTTACTTACAGGATAGTCTCGTCCCCTGCGCCCGCCGTCTGAGTTGGAAGAGTTAGCGACGCGACGCGAAAACGAAGCATGATGTGAAGATCAACTTACCTCGGGAAGAGTAACTATCACCGTTCATGTTGACAATACCGTCAAGCGACTTCAGAGACTGCAATTATTCTCTGATATTGATAAGTTGTTCTGGTTGGCAGGCGGAGTCGTTGATTCAAGCCGCAACGAGGTTCCAATTTCGAAGAGCTGTAGGATCGCGCGAGGCTGGAGCTTTTTTTGCCAGGAGACGCTAGCGTTAGTAAGGTTTAGGCCTAGCGGCAAAGTGACCAGAACCGACGGGATTTTTGCGAAAAACTTCAGCACGCGCAACTGCACTGAATACCTAAGTGTAGAGTTTTCTAATTTTCAAAACTCTGGAAAGATTGAGGAAACCTGTCTTTAAATCAACAATGAGACTCGAGATATTCACGAATTCTTGTCTCCTCTAAGCATGTATTACCATTTATTCTCTGGTGCACTTTAGAGTAAGGTAGGTAAATAGTCAGGACGATCCTCGCAAACTGTAGCGGTCCTATTTTTTAGTAGTTCCTTGCTTGGCTGCTCCAGGGGGCGTAGGCCTGAAGCTCCTGAGAGGCGTTTACATCATAAGCCCAGAGTCGCCACAAGCATTTCAACTTGCTCAATTCACTCTCACGCTGTTTTATTCACATCTCAGCTACTAATCAAGCGGAGTTCCGATTGAACCGTTTCCAATTGTCCAATGGCTACTATCGTGGGGAAAACGGATTGGCAAAAGCTACCCGTGACATTGGGGGAGCTTTGCATCAACACCACATTACGCTGTGGACAGTCTTTTAGATGGCAAAAGATCAATCATGAGTGGTGAGTCACTATTCAACTGATATCATATTCAAATTCTGATATTATAAGGACTTGCACTCTACATGGAAGGCTTCTACATCTGAAGCAGGATTCCACTCATCTACACTACAGGGTCACTTTCCCAGCACTCAAGCCCAAGACCCAACCACCCAAAGACACCGAAGCCCTTCTACGACACTATTTCAACTTGGATATAAGCCTCGGGCCTCTTTACAAGCAATGGTCAGATGCTGATCCCAACTTTCGAAAGAGGGCCCCTCAATTCCAGGGCGTCCGTATTCTCAGCCAAGATGCCTGGGAAGCATTAATATGCTTCATCTGCAGCAGCAACAACAACATCACGCGAATATCACAGATGGTGAGTGAATTCATCACAGAAAGATGTACAGAACTGACTCTATTTTTAGGTGCATAAGCTATGTCTCCATTACGGGCCCCTTATTTCTTACATGGGCGACGAGGCCTTCCATGACTTCCCAACTCCTCAGGATCTTACAGGCGATGGAGTAGAAGCACACCTGAGGACCCTAGGATTTGGCTACCGGGCCAAATACATTGCCGATACAGCCCGAATGGTTGCCAAAGAGAAGCCTGACAACTGGTTGGAGAGCCTGCGGAATCCAGAACAGCCAGGCTTCAACGCAACACCTGTACCAAAGGAGAAACACGCAACATATAAGGAGGCGCACGAGAAGCTACTCACATTGAAGGGAGTTGGTCCCAAAGTCGCCGACTGCGTATGTTTAATGGGCCTTGGCTGGGGAGAGTCAGTACCAGTGGATACACACGTTTGGCAAATTGCTCAACGAGACTACAAGTTCGGCAAGTCGAAGGCAAAGACACTCAACAAGGCCATGTACGATGCTGTTGGTGATCACTTCCGAGACTTGTGGGGGAAGTATGCTGGATGGGCTCATTCCGTTCTCTTCACCGCCGACTTGAGAGAGTTTGCGGCTCAAGCTGCAAAAGAAGAGGACGAGCCTACGGTGATGAAAATGATGTATATGACTTCACAGGAACATACAAAAACGGTCCATAAGAAGACTATTACTATAACTGACAGCAATACTGAGGTGAAGGAAGAAGAAGACGTCAAGCCCAAGGATGAGCAAGGAGTTGAGGAGATCAAGCAGATGAGAAGGTCGAAAAGATTGCGCACTTCGTAGAAAAGTACTCGATAGAACTATCAGTGTTGGAATGATTGATACTTGGATTTATTCAAACTTGATGTGGATTTAGGAGTTATGCATGCCTTGTACACCCATAAGTCTTACGTGAGTTCTTATGGACTATCAACCAATGGCTCATTTCAACGGTTCATTCATACCATACCATGGTCCAGCATAGTTCAACATATGATCCAAAGGCTCCAGTGTGCATCCAGCAGTTCATGCATAAAAATCAACAAGCTAAAGAGCTTGATGTTAATGAAACGCATGTCCAACAAAGTCCCCAATGTCAGAGCATTGTTGACAAATTACCCCTTTCGGTAGGCGGGCACATGCATGCCTCGAAGTGGACGGCTAAAATCCGGGTGGATCGGATCGCCTCCCAACCTAGCAAAGCTTGGTCAAGGAGGGTGTAATTTTGCGACCACTCATCAACGACAACATCTCCATGCGCGACGATAACGTTCCGAGCGCCCCTTGTCCTCTCGAACCGGGATGAAGCTGCGAATGTCATAAGCCAAAATGTCTGACGCGGATTTCGAGACCATCAAGAAGCTCCAGCAGGAGCGAAATGCTGCCGCCGCGGCAAACAAGGGTTCGCGAACCTTTGACGTCGCCAACCAGCGAGCAGACGATACAAAGCAGAAGCTGACCGACAGCGCCGACAGTTCCTTATACGACCGTGATGGAGGTGATAAATTTTCTGGATATCACACATCTCTACCGATAGGTGATGATGACGAGGAGATGGGCGATGGCGACAATACGCGACGGCTCGTCGGCCAATATACGGCATCGCGAGATATGATTGATGAATTTGCCCGTGGAGGTGGTGTGGAGGAGGATGATATTCTCGCTGGAAAGGGAGAGAAGAGCGGTCGAATTGTCGATCGCGAGACAGACTACCAGAAGCGCCGCTTCAACCGCGCCCTTACCCCGACACGCGCCGACCCCTTTGCCAATGGCGAGAATGGCACCAGTTATCGCGAGATTATGGAAGCCCGCGAACTCGAAAGGGAGGAACAGCGCGTTCTACAGGCCATCAAGGCGAAGCAGGATGGCAAGGTTGATGACGACGACGCCAAGCCCACGCTGACAGATGGAAACAATGAAGCCGAGTCTACTGAAGCCTCTTCTACCCCCCGAAAGCGAAAGAAGAGATGGGATGTGTCCTCGACACCTGTTGAGGATGAAAAGACTGAGACGGATGATGCGGCCAAGCCTAAGCGCTCGCGATGGGATCAAGCGCCCTCTATCTCGGCACCAGGAGAGGAAGCCCCTAAGAAGCGTTCACGATGGGACCAGGCTCCATCAGCTACTCCTATGGGCAACGCAGGTCTGGCCACTCCTGTGCACCAGTCCTCCGCTCCCACTATGCCGACAACATTCGGTACCGACATCTCCGGCCGAAACATGCCTCTTAGCGATGAAGAACTCGACCTCCTTCTACCTGGCGAGAACGAGGGTTACAAGATCCTCGTGCCTCCTCCTGGATATGAACCAGTCCGAGCTCCGGCACACAAGCTCATGGCCACTCCTGCTGCCCAAACAGGCTTCATGATGCAGGACCCTGAGCAAGTACGACTCAGCGGCAAGCCAATGCCTGCCGAGATTCCCGGAGTTGGCGATCTTCAGTTCTTCAAGGCTGAGGATATGGCTTACTTTGGAAAGCTTACAGATGGTTCCGACGAGAATGCTCTGACTGTTGAGGAGCTCAAGGAGAGGAAGATCATGAGGTTGCTGTTGAAGATCAAGAACGGCACACCACCCATGAGAAAGACGGCCCTTCGACAAATTACAGACAACGCCAGGCAATTTGGAGCCGGTCCCCTCTTCGACCAGATCCTGCCCCTGCTCATGGAAAAGACATTAGAGGACCAAGAGCGCCATTTACTTGTCAAGGTCATCGACAGAATCCTGTACAAGCTTGACGACCTCGTGCGCCCATATGTTCATAAGATCTTGGTCGTTATCGAGCCGCTGCTCATTGACCAAGACTACTATGCGAGAGTGGAGGGTCGTGAGATTATCTCAAACCTCAGCAAGGCCGCCGGCCTTGCTACCATGATTAGCACTATGCGACCTGATATCGATCACGTCGACGAGTACGTCCGAAACACAACAGCACGAGCCTTTGCTGTTGTCGCATCTGCTCTGGGTATCCCAGCTCTGCTTCCTTTCCTCAGGGCCGTCTGTCGAAGCAAGAAGTCATGGCAGGCTCGTCACACAGGTGTCAAGATCGTTCAGCAAATCCCTATTCTAATGGGTTGTGCCGTGCTTCCTCACCTCAAGGGCCTTGTAGACTGTATCGGACCCAACCTCAACGATGAGCAGACCAAGGTTAGGACAGTTACCAGTCTCGCTATTGCCGCGCTGGCTGAAGCTTCTAACCCCTACGGTATCGAGAGTTTCGACGACATCCTGAACCCTCTCTGGACTGGTGCTCGTAAGCAGCGAGGAAAGGGTCTTGCTGGCTTCCTCAAAGCCGTCGGATACATCATTCCTCTGATGGACGAAGAGTATGCCAACTACTACACCAGCCAGATCATGGAGATTCTTCTTCGTGAGTTCTCATCACCTGATGAGGAAATGAAGAAGGTCGTTCTCAAGGTGGTCTCTCAATGTGCTGGCACAGATGGTGTCACTGCAGGATACCTCAAGGAGCATGTACTGGATGAATTCTTTAAGAGCTTCTGGGTACGAAGGATGGCCTTGGACAAGCGTAACTACCGACAAGTAGTTGAGACGACCGTCGATATCGGCCAAAAGGTTGGAGTCAGTGAGATCGTGGAGAGAATCGTCAACAACCTCAAGGACGAGAGCGAAGCATACCGTAAGATGACAGTCGAGACGGTGGAAAAGATTGTCGCCAGTTTAGGCGCAGCGGATATCGGCGAGCGTTTAGAAGAGCGACTCGTCGACGGTATCCTGCATGCGTTCCAGGAGCAGAGCGTCGAGGACATCATTATGCTCAACGGCTTTGGCTCCGTCGTCAACGCATTGGGAACTCGCTGCAAGCCTTACCTACCACAGATTGTCAGTACTATCCTATGGCGACTGAACAACAAGTCTGCTACCGTTCGACAACAAGCCGCGGATCTCATCTCTCGAATCGCCATGGTCATGAAGCAATGTGGTGAAGATGCCCTCATGGGTAAGCTGGGTGTTGTACTCTACGAATATCTCGGTGAGGAGTATCCCGAAGTTCTCGGATCCATCCTTGGTGCTCTACGATCGATTGTCACAGTCGTTGGTATCGCGCAGATGCAACCACCTATCAAGGAGCTGCTCCCACGACTCACCCCTATCTTGCGAAACCGTCACGAAAAGGTCCAGGAAAACACCATTGACCTGGTCGGCCGTATCGCGGATCGCGGACCTGAGAGTGTCAATGCACGAGAATGGATGCGAATCTGCTTCGAGCTGCTCGACATGCTCAAGGCTCACAAGAAGGGCATTCGACGAGCGGCCAACAACACATTTGGTTTCATTGCCAAGGCCATCGGTCCTCAAGATGTGTTGGCGACTCTGCTCAACAACCTTCGAGTACAGGAGCGTCAGTCTCGTGTCAACACGGCCGTTGCTATCGGTATCGTGGCCGAGACCTGTGCTCCTTTTACCGTTCTTCCTGCGTTGATGAACGAGTACCGAGTTCCTGAGCTCAATGTGCAGAACGGTGTGCTCAAGTCACTCTCATTCCTCTTTGAGTATATTGGTGAGATGGCCAAGGACTACGTCTACGCTGTGACTCCTCTATTGGAAGATGCTCTCATCGATCGTGATCAAGTGCATCGTCAAACAGCAGCCTCTGTCGTCAAGCACATCGCCCTGGGCGTCGTGGGCTTGGGATGCGAGGACGCCATGGTGCATCTGCTCAACCTCCTATACCCCAACCTTTTCGAGACCAGTCCGCACGTTATTGACCGTATCGTGGAGGCCATTGAGGCCATCAGGATGGCGGTCGGACCAGGGCTGGTGCTCAACTACGTTTGGGCGGGTCTGTTCCATCCAGCGAGAAAGGTCAGAACTCCATACTGGCGTCTTTACAACGACGCGTATGTTCAGGGGGCAGATGCCATGGTGCCATATTATCCGAACCTAGACGAAGACAAGATGGACCGACCGGAGTTGGCAATTGTGTTGTAAGAGTTATACGGACATGGGAGATGGTTTCAGGAGGGGGGTATTAGTGGTGATAGCAGGGTTTGATACAGGGACTTTTTTCTTTCTTTTTTCTTGTGTTATGGAATATGGGGAGGCTTGTAATCTGGAATGCTGTATGTTGAAAAGGGGTTACTGCATGCGTCAGGGCGTTCTGATAGATGATGAAAATGGATTCATTGTTTTGAAAATTTGGTTGCGCCGAGTGACAATATCTTGTGTGTCATGTCATGTCATGTCATGTCCATGTGGTCGATATCGACCTGTTTTCCAACCCCTATCAAAGGGTGGCCTCTTTTGTTGACCGCTTGCTGGACCTTGGACGGGTGATTTGCCAAGATTGGTGTAGCACTCATCTCAAGTCTCATCTCATCTCTGGCGGAGTCGCCGACTCTGCATGTTCGTTGCAGCTGCAGGGACGGAGATGGAGATGGGGGGCCAGTCAACCGAACTGGTGGTTTCACCTCATTAACAGAAGCGACGATCATTTGAAGGCAGCAGCTCTGGTTCGATGCTAGCTCTACATCGATAATTGATTGATTTCATCAAATGGTTCTCCATAACTCAGCAGCCGAGAGTAACCTTGGCGAATTGAGCATGTCACCCTTCAGGCTTCAGGTCGCAATCAATCTCAGCCAGACGCTTGGGCCCTGGATGATCCCCAAAGCCATGGGACGGCCATATCGTCTGAGGATATCAACGACCGAGTCTCCATAACTACACCGCACGTGTGATTACTGTTGTAGAGTAGTGCAGAGTGTATCGATAGGCCATCATGCGTGAATAGAACCATTCACACTCCTTCGGTAGTCAACGCCCGGACCCGCGGCTCATCCACATGCTAGAGGAACTTTTGAGCCAGGTTCCGGCAGATGCAGATTTCACCGCATCGGGATCTCCCCATCTTCCTTTCGTTTTCGTCCTGAGTCAGGGGACAAGAGGACAAAAGAAGAGGGAGGGTAGTAAGAGGAGGAGGGGCCCGTGCCGCCCAACCTTTGGACTTCGTCACGGAGTTGTATTTTGACTTGACTCTCAGTTGTAAACACAGGTGAAAGGTGGTTGGACTGGTAGTTGCTGATACCAGAAAGACACACACGTAAGGTACATGGAGAGGGGGAGGCGCAGATTGATCGACACTCACTAAGCTTTACCTCGTGCTTCTAAGTGGCTCTCAAGCGGAGGGGAGAAACCTGGCTGAAGTCAACGTCTGTCTTTTTCCCTACAGAGTAAAGACAAACCTGTCCATCTCTTCTATTGCACGTGGACAGCTCTTCGGGGCCCCCTAGTGGGACACTACGTGCTGCACTTGTGCATGGTTCGAATTGGGGATTTCTTATCATGGTGTTTTTTTGCTTTGGTTCATGTTCCGTTCTCCCCGCGTCAGTTTTGTCTTTTCTGTGCGTTTGGGTGCATGCATGCATGCGTAAGGATTAGAAAAGACGTCAGAAGTGACAAGATGCAGATGCAACTGGGATGGAACTGGGGATAAAGGGATATCATCCTCGTTAGAGGCCCATTTTGGTCATTCAACGGTTGACGAACTGGTCTCTCAGACATGGTATGGTGTCCATCCATCCAACTAAACGCCAGGATAGTTGGCCTCCACTCGCTGGCCTCGTGCCTTGTTGATATCGTTGCTGATGTCTGCCAAGAGCGTGCAAAAAAAGCCATATGCAAGCGGCCCTTGAATGCGAGTGGTTGGCCCCCAGACACTCGTTGAAGCTCATCGAGATGCAAGAGCAATACGGTTACCAACTATGATTTCATAGCATCCATAATTGAAGCTATCTCATGTATACCAAAAGACAACCCAGCTCTTAGCTGTGGTGCGGAAGATGCATCCGGGAAGAATAGCTCCAGTTCAAGCCTTGCGTCGCCCAGCACTAGCAGGACAAGCAGCAAGTCTCAGGACCAGCTGAACTATGTTGGAAGGCTGCTCGCCCCAAGCCATTGGGCTGCGACGCCGTTTCTTTTTTGCTTTGGGGCTTTGTCTTGGTGAGATGTTGGCTGTCATCTATCTGCACTTTAATTGACGCCTCCGGATCTGAACTGTTCTGATGTGCCATGGTAACGGTTGCTCATTCGACGGGAATAGGCGCCTGCACATCCCCGAGAAGGCTGAGGTTTCGAAATAAGCCAAGGCGCATGCAACTGTATTGACTGAATGCATTTGGAGCGGTATCTCGCAGTCGTTCCCGTGATTGTTGCAGTACATCAGAATGTACGTCACATCGATTGGATGTTGGGACGGGAGAGCAACCAACTGAATGCCCCGCTCAATTACTCATCTCGGAAGAAGAGCAGCAAATGTGGAGGTCAAATATCTACTAATGGACAAGGTGATGAAAGCGGGCAACAAATGAGCGTTACTCTTTGAAGCCAGGATGTGAAGTAAATCGAGATGGAGGAGATGCCGGGTGGTTGTTAGTTGAGTCAGCCTAGTAAGAGTCAGGTGACGAATCAGAGAATGGAATTGGAAGGAGAAGATGATGATGGTGTCTACCAAAGGGAGGAGGCAAAGACGGAAAGCGGGGGATGGCATTTTCTGCAAATGCCATCAGGGGGAAGGGAAAGGGAAGGAAAGACCGAATTACGGTGTGCTCTATTGAGAATAGCCTGTGGTTTTAGAGTACGTCAGATCCCCCGCCAAATAACGCAAATGGCAGAAACGGCAACCGAAGACACCATCAGAACTGCAGCCACAAAACGATAGTAGTAATTGCTAAAAAAGCAAACACTGAGAAGGGCAAATTGTAGCTAACAACTTGCAGCCAATGCAAGGGGAAATCACTTAATCCAACAGATTTGTGTTTCGTTTCGTGTCTCAACCTTGTTGTTCCTTCTTTTCCCTCATCTCCTTGCTCTTTTTTCGCGAGGCTTGCTAGCTTCAAAGTATAGCGTTGGTTAGCGCTTCAAGGGAATGCGGCTATGTAAACATCCGTCGATAGAAGCTGGTGGGTGCCGTTTCCACTTTGAGTAACCAAGGCTGAGAGTGTATACAGTATTACAGTGTGTAATACGTGCAAGGTTGAACAGGTGACAATACATACAAGCTCTCCCCTTTAATTCGTGATTATTTAGAGAGTGGCAAAATTGAACACGAAACGTCTCCCCATTTCATGTACGAAGGGACTTGGTTTCAAGGAGGGGGGATTTAAAGCCTTTGAGTTTAGATTGGGTCTCGTTTAGCAAAGATGCCCAATTACAGGGCGAAAGAGGTTGTACTGGCTACTCAAGACAAGGCTGTGGGAGTGCGGAGCTGGATGGTTCACAGTACGTCGGGCACACACTGTAGTATTGTCGGAATGGGGCCGGCAGGTGACTTTGGAGTGCGCGAATGGTGATGGCATCATGAAGTGCATTATCGGTTATCGATGGGATACTGATAATATTATCGCAAAAGGCTTGGGGACTATAGAGCAGAATTGTTATCCCTGAGCTGCTCAAATTCTACAAATCTTGGGTGATCAATGCATGATCCCTACCAAAATTGTTCATATCATTGCCGATAACCACACAAAGTAGAGAGATAGAGGCTGCCTAGCCGAATGTGAATGTACCTGAACAGACGACCACATCCGGCCCCCGATCTTTTCTGCCATTTGAGATGCTGGTTACTGTACCCTAGCTAAGCCCAAAAGAAAGCCACCCATGTCCCGGCATCACCAGAGACTAAATAAATTAAACCCGCCGTACCCCTGCAAAGTATCTTGAACTTGTTCCCTACACTTACACCTCCTGCGCACACCCACCCCTCGTCTTCCCCCACATGCAAATGCAAAGATGAAGACCCAGCGCTTGTCCCTGTTCGGCCATCTGCGGCAGCGAATTGACAAGCTCATCGATGACGTCTAGCAGGTGGAGTTCGGCCGGGTCTTTGCAGCAACGGAGCCGGGGACCCTTACCGCCGCCTCTGACGTCACAGCCCCCATCTCAACGGTTTTGCAGTCAGTCTTTGTTCAGACGACGTATCGAATGGAGATGGGAATTATCGTTACGGCTGGGCCTATGAGGACTTAGAATTCTCGCGGTAGAGATAGCCTTTCGCAGCCTAGTAGATACGGCAAAATTGAAATTGTGGATTTGCGCGAGTCGTAAAGATGTGAAGCTATTCAATGTTATCGTACGTATTCAACTACGGTTCTTCTACTTAGTGGGTAAGTAGTTTTGTAAGCCAAGACTACAGCTTATCAGACACCACCAAAAGTAATTATATCTACGCAATATGATATCAGATGGTTAAACATGGCTTCATATTCCGCCAGACAATTAGGCATTTACTTCATCATGCAGAAACCCAACCACTCATTGTCGCTTTAGACGCGAACAATAATATCACAGCAAAGAAGCAGAAGAAGAAAAAAACAAGTTTCGCGCCTAAATCCACGTCCACTAACAACGATCTAACATTGACGACACTCTCCACAGTCCACACCCCATCAGCATTCCCACTCTGCATGTGCAGTGACCGGCCGACCCTCACTTTTTTCTCTCATTCTCATTTTTCTGTGTCCGATTGATGATTTGATTTGATCCGGCTGCTAGTTAATCTCTCTTACACTCCATTCTCCACGCCGCAGACCAGGGAACATGCCAACAGCCCCTGCTCCGTGCTTTTTTTCCCAACTCAGACCCCAAGCTGCAATAGTACTAGCCCCCAAATGAAGCAGGACCCTGAAGATCTCATCACGGCGCGGCGCTTCATGCCAAAGGACCGTGGCAGAATCTCAAACGCGGACAGGAGCCCAATTTCTCCGTCGACGTCATAGTACGGCCCACGACGCCGTCATTATCGTCGTTTCGGAATCCTTCTAATTAACTTGGGTTCGAGTCTTTACGAATATTGCATGTGGTCGTGGTTCTTTTGTAAAATCGATTTTAATTGCGTTTTACGTTTGACCCTCACCCTTCCAATATCATTCGGCTGAACTAGGTACGTAGGTACTGTATCACACGCTCGCGTGAGGCAAAAGCTGGGGGTCGAGGGGGGCGATGGATAAGCAGCCATGCGGTCAACGGCTCAGACTGTGTGCTTGCTAAAAGGGGGCAATAAGTGTGACTTTGATACTCCAGTATACTTACTCGTAGCACTACACATACTCTAAAGACTGGGTATTGAACATGACACAGAACAATTCGCCTTCGAGGGTCTTCACGGTACCTACTGTAAGCATGTACCGCCTGTAAATAGCCTCTTGTCCGACCACCTCAGAAGAAGCTTCTTGCACCGCCCCGGAGCTCCGTTGGCAACGCCGTCTCACAGCTCGGCCAGTCCCATGCCGTGAATCCGCCAACACGGCGCCGGATCTCTTGGGTTCCGCCTCCCGGGCGCTGACATCTCAGCCGTGACGGACGTCATATCACCAAGTCGTGGCATGGCACAGCAGCACCCCCGTCGTTTCGGCTCCCAACCTCCGCTGTGATGTACTGTAATGTCATGTAAAGATACTGTACCTTTCGCTTCGAGCGCTATGCTGTGTTGTGTTGTGTTGTTGTTATTCCATTCACGCCAGACCATGTCGCGCGCGTCCTTTTTGCCACAGGACGAATTGCCCGTCCTGGACATGGACAGATGGAGTAAACGGAACGGGGGTATAGCCAGATGCTAGACAAGACAACAAGGACAGGACGGGACAACCTAGAGGTCGCAGAAAGGAAGTGGAGGAAGCTCCCACACTGCAGCTGCAAGTGCACGACAAATGCGAGGGCATCGGACGGCGCTTCGCTCGGCTGGCAATATGTAAGTATGGCATGTTATAGATCTAGCTATTGCATGAATATATAAAGAAGAGGATGTTTCAAGATGTGCTATTTCCGAAAGAGCCATCTTCTCATAATGCAGTTTTCTTAGTGACAGGAGCTGAACTGAGATCTCTCTCCCGCAAGCCTCAAACGCGCCCATGATCCCAGTCCGTGGCTTGAAGAGATCGGATTCAAACCAACAAAGGGGTGCTGTGCGAAGGGGCCCCTCCGCAGTGCAGCTGTAAGTGACAGCCAATTAGAGAAGATCTAAAAGCGCAAGGGTAGAGGGGAATTGTATTGGATATGGAATTGAGCTCGTGGGAGAGGATGCGGAATCAGAGCGCGCACAGAGAATTGGGTCTCTTGGCAAATGGGAGATGGACATTTCCCCTTGTTTACCTCCACAGGGAATACCTTGAATTGCCCCACTTGGGCCGATGAGCGGTAAAGCTAAGAAACGACCCTTGAAAGTGAAAAGTAGAAGTATCAATGAGAGCAAAGATTTATGAAATACATGAATACAATTGCACGAGAAACAAGAGTCAGTTGGTTACTAGTTGGTAGAATACGAATGTAGGTCGTAACTCAAATTATTAATACATCTTAAGTCAATCTCTAGTTAAACCTTCTAGTTGACTTCTACAATTTGTTCTTCTTCAACACCACCCACCCATGAGTTAGACTAAACCAGATACAATAACAAGCATCACATCTGATACAAGCATTCCTCGGTTCCAAACCGAGGCTCAACTCACAAAACCTTTCTCCTTGTCAATTTGATTTGATTTGATTTGACTGGATTCGATTTGGACCATCTCCTCCGTAATCCATGTCCTGTCTTCAAAAGGACCCTCAATTTACCATGCCCTCTCCCCTGGTATTCCCAACCCAATCTCACACAAAGTTGATCTACCAACACCTATTTCGCCATTCCCACCCACCCCCACAAAGCTTGTCCGGTCTTAACAATGCCGCCGACTCGATGGCGATGCCTCTTGCGGTAGGGATAGACACAACTTGAAACGCCGGCTTCTGCTCTTCTAGTTAATGATCGACAGCAATAACAGAACTGGGCTGGGGGTGTGCTGTGTGTTGCAGGGGACACCAATTGTCCTGTCCTCTCCCGCAAACAAGCTCTTTTTTCCCATACATTTTGTGGAATCTGCAGTTTTTTGCTACGAAATAGGGGTCAGTATTACGCGTCTATGTCTCAGATGCTGGCTTTTCTGTTATCGTCTTATCGCCGTATAGAGAGACTTGACGTCGAATTGAGAGATACTAACTTCCTCGGCAACGCCGCCTCGCCTTGACGCAGGTAGGGCATGGTGATCATCTGCGGCTATTCGTTAGGTAGTGCGTTTGTCTCTTGATAGGAGGGAGGGGAGTGAGAAAACGGCCAGCCGCCTTCGCGCTTATTGCTGTGCCCCCTTTGATGACCTTGCCTTGCCTGCTATGCCTTGCTTTACACTTTATCGCATGTCGGGTCATGGCATTTGCCAAAATTGTCCATTGCCACCGACATATGGCATTCTCCTAAATTGCCATGATGGTGAAAGGGTACTTCACTAGATGTCAGACGGTACCGTACAGCTCGCATGCCAGACACCCAAGCAGGGGTTCAAATTCCTTCAAATTTCACTCCATGTAGTCATCACAAGATGGACGCGTAGTTTTTGGGTCAATCTCAAGTGTGTTTCTTGTAAGACTGTTTGCTCGCTATCTCTATAGACTGCGCCCTTCTCGTCAGCTTCGTTGTCGTCCCGGTCTTGTCTTCTCTGTCCCGTGTGCCCCTGGCCCAACATCAACAGATCAAGCTGTGCGTGGTCTGAACCGGGTATATCATGACCGTAAATGTGAAACTAATAGTACAATCCATCGCTGCCTTCCTCTCGAAGTTCGTCCCAAGCTGTCTCTGACCACCACCTTGTAGCTCAGTGTACATCCTTATCGAGATAATATCAACGTTGCTCCGAAAAATGGACAATAGCGATCGCTTCGAAGTGTAGCGCAAGGCATCGTGTGCCTGAACATGGAAAAATGCCAGGACCAAAACGTGGTCAACTCCATAAACGCCGTGTGGAAGGGTATCGGTAGGTCCTCCTGGTCCCATCCCCAATATACCAAATACCATAAAACCTGAGATGGGGGATTCGAAGAGATCCCATGCACCATAAGCGATAGACTCGAATCGTATACATCGCCGCTGCCTGCCTCTCCTTCATATCCATGGTTCCTCATCCTTTTGTGGCCCATTTCTCTATGCCGCGCTAAGCCGTATTGTAGTAATATTTGCAGGTGATAAAACAGGGCGAATAAATGTCAAAAAATATGTGGTCAAATAGACTGTCGTCGCATCGCCATTCGCCAGGACACCAACATCCGGTACGCCTGTCGTTTGTTGAAAATGAATAGATGAATCTTGCTCATCGGGATAGCCGTAGTTGCAAAGCCTTCGGATTAGTCTGAGTGATGATCCTCGGAACCAGCCTCAGAACGGGCGTCCCCACGGTGAACCTTTCGGTGTCGGCGAAGGTTAGAAACCACAGAGAAGTGTCGGCCACAGCCTTCGACCTCGCAAGCGAATGCTATTAAATGTCAGCATGAGCAGAATGTGTTTGGGAAATGCAATCACATACGCTTCTCGCCAGTGTGGCTGTACATATGGGTTTGCAGAGAGCTAGGTCGAGTGAATCGCTTGTCGCAAACCTTGCACTTGTGCTTCTTCTGGGTGCTTGACGAAACCTTGGAACTGAACTGGCCCATCATTGACTGAGGAGCAGGGGGGATCTGAGAGCCCATCAAACCCTGAGGTCTGGGCAGAGTCCTTGAGGACACCGACTCAATGTCAGAACCAGCAGTCGAGTAATCAGAAACGGAGTCGCCATAATATGAGCTGAAGTTTCCACTGGAGGAGATGGATGAACTGGTAGAGTGGGTAGAGGGGAATCCGTAGGAGTCAACAGAGGATCGATCACTTCGCGCCCCATAGATGGGTCGAGGAGTCTCTTGGCTCATGGCTAGCATGCCATGGCTAGCATCGAGAGCATCGGCAAAGCTCCTCCGTTCATCCTGGATACTTCTGCCCCAAATGTTAGTGAACAGTTCGTAAATGAATTTGCTCAAAGGAGTACTTACTGCTGAGAGAACCTCCTGGCGTGCTCGTCGGCAGGTGCAAGACCGAAAGGTGGTGGGCGCACAGGAGCTGGCGCATAACCAAGCGTGTCATAAGGAGCAGCTGATGTGGGCGCAAATTGGCCGTTAACGGGAGAAGCAGATGTTGCGTAAGTAGGGTCTCCATAAGCAGCAGATGTTGTTTGCATGCGGTTGATACTGAGCAAGTCTGTAACATGATGAGCATGATAATCAAAAACGTCTGAGTGTATGTTTTCAACTTACCTGCAGAGGTGCTTGGAAGAGGCATTGCGCTTCCATAGGAAGCCATTGAAGATGTGCTGCTTGTGCTAGCACGGCTGTGAGGTGGCTTGCCGGCCATCATGTGTGGGTTGAGGGCTGGCTGGCTACCAACAAAAAGGCCGTTTCCAGCAGGGGGGTGCTGTGGAGGTGACGATGATGACCACGGATTGGAAAAGGCAGGCGGTTGTGCAGGCGCTGAATAGTCGAAATTCAACGAAGGTCCGAACCGCTGCTGAGTAGTGTCGAGCGTCATGGTCATGTTGGTATGTTGTGAAGGTTGTGTAAAGAAGTGTAGTTGATAGACAGTATCAACATAGATCGTTGGTGGTTGTGTGAGAAAAAAAGGTTTGTTGATCAGATGCGGGATCCTGACTAGAATAAAAGCCAAGTCGGTGACACAGATCAGAGACAGAAGATCCCGTCTAGACTGGAGAATGATATGGGGAGTTCAGTCGGGGCCAAGGTGGGATCAGCGAAGTCTTAAGTGTCTGGGTGCGAATTGACGTGCGTCAATCTGCCTCTGGAAACGGGCTGGGCTGCGGGAGAAGAGTGGAGTTCCCCCGTCTCTCAGAAAGAAAAAGGTGTGACGACTCTGGTCTAAGTGATCGGCAGGCCGACGTCTTTTCGCAATGGCTGAGGCGACAGGGTTGGTGCGATGAGGTAGGGTCGTAGGACCAAGCAGCCAAGTACCTAGCAAACCAGGGGGTTGTGGGCTGCATAAGATGATGGAGACGTCTCTAATCCACAACTCGACTTGACAGCCCACGGCACCCAGATAGTAGCGTCCGCGGTGCCAGACGGCGTGGAGATCAGCGACTTGTCGAGAGGTTCTGGTCAGAAATCCTGGAAAATGCCCCTCAGGGTCATGTAAACCCAGCCAGGCCAGAGATGATGTAGATTAATGAGACAGAGTGAGAGCACTGAGTTTTGCTAGGGAATGCTGTAAACAGTTTTAAATAAGAATTGATCAACTATTGAGAGTCCAGAGATGAGACCAGCAGTTATATGCTTAACTACCACGAAAGATATTTTGCCAAACAATATTCTTTGAATAGGTACTGCAGAGAGCGAGTCTGAAAGGGGTGCGATGATGGCAGACGGGCAGGATTACGGGGTATGCTAGACAACACAAGGATGCGTAGGGAGAGGGGTGTGCTCTGAGCTGAAGGCCGACACCACAGAAAGCAGAGCAGAGCAGACAACAGAGTTAGAGGTGGGTAAGGCTACGGACGGCAGTTTGCAAAGGGACCCCCGCTATCAAGGGCTGCTGGGCCCACGAACGAACGCCACTGATGTGGAGGGTATGAGATGAGTTTGCAAGGCAGGAGAGTACGTACCGGACTGGGAATTGAGGTGGACAACAGACAGGGCGGGATTATGCAGGGTCTGGTCAAGCCAAATGGAAGGCTTGCCAAACCAGTCTGGTAGCGTGCCTGTAGATGACTTGTTGCGACGCGGGCGGCGGGTGGGAATCGAGGGTCCTTCAAGCCACTCAACGGCAGCATCGAGGGATCCGCTTAGGCTTGTTTAGTGTTGTGGGAATGGATTGCAACGAGCTTCTTGCTGAGTGGGCTCCTTCAGTGGGCGTCGTCGAGTCGTGCGCTTGGTCATGGGGAAAAGTCAGGGATCCCACGTCAACAAGCAATGCCAAGGGTGGAAAGAGGAGCCCAAGGACGTACTGGGTACTTCGACAAGAGCCAAAAGCCGCCAAAGGCTCATCGGGAGGCGTCGGCCACAGGGCGCCCCTGTCGCGGAAGGGTGTCTACCCATGAGAGCCCTGACGTAAGGTACGTCAAGAAGGTGCACCAGCAAGTGTGGGTGGGACTCAGAAACGAGACAAGAAACGCCGGGAACGCAAGACGGTGAAGGAATTGAAACAGCCTTTGGAGACGACGCTAGGGACCAGCAGAGGCATGCCATTGCCCATGACATGAGGGCACGAGTGGAGGGTGACAAAGGGGCATTGACATCAGTCGTCCAGGATGGTTCAGCATGGCCAACGACTGACGTTGTGACCCCTCTTGAGGAGATGCCGCGGGCGCGTTCACAAGGGCAACAACAGTAAGTACTGTATAGCCGTGCAAGGCCAGACGAACCTCAAAGCCCTGAGAACCTTTGGTAGATCCGTCATCATGCTCCAGAGACGGGGTGGGACAGCGTCAGAGTAGCAGGGCCACCATGGCCCCCCCAAAGTGGTGTTGCAGTGATGCCATATTGCGCGCTGCGAGTCGGCTCTGTTTCCTGGAGCGTAATTTTTTTCTTCACCTGCCCGGTTGCGCTTGAACCCTCGTGGGGTGAAACAGAGCATTACACATATATGCTGCCTCTGCTTGTGGTGTAGCATTCGACGAGGTCGGATAAGTGAGCGCGGATAATTCCACAAGTTCCCAATGTAGGTATTCAAGGGTCGAAGCCCTCTACCTATCGGTCTTGCTTGGATATTGCCACAAGCTCTAAAGGCTTGTCAATGTAAGTAAAGGTATTCGGACTAGGGTACTTACCTGACTTGCTGCTTGTTATTGATTGTTAGATTGAACGCTTCAAGATGGCTGTTTTGGCGTGCTTGGCTTCGCCCTGTGCTTAGATTCGCCCCATCATGGACCTTTGTGCTAGCTCGACGCCGTCTCCACATTGGGGAACGGCTTCTCAGATTCAGAAATGCCTTTTTCGGGGAGACCAAGTACCGTATCATGTATCATGTTGGTGGTTAAGGTACGGAAAAGGATGCCTAGAAATCGAAACGAAGGTTAATAAGTTACGGCGATGTACTGTGCACTGGTTCGCACTTTCCGTCCACTTGGCTCCTGCTCTACCTACTGTACTTCGCAACCTTAACTGGATTCGTAGGAAGGATGGAAGGAAGCACGCTTCCATATCGAAAGGCTTGTACACTGTGCGGGGATCTTCCAGTTCTTCGATCCTTCTCTATCATCATAGTACTCACTGAATCCTCTCTCAACTTCTCCTTCTCATTGTGCATAGCCTTACACTCTTAACAGAACAACTTCATCATCATGCGCACACATTTACCGCAGAAGCTAGTACACCTACACCTACCTACCTATCTCCATGCGTTAATTTACAAGTGTCGTCTCCATACCACAGATACTCGTTCCCTTACAGCACTGACGCCTGAGGCCCCGATGCATCAGCGTATCCGCTCCGCTAGGCCCGCCTGTTCGCTGAAGCGATGATGGGAGTGGCGCCTAGCTAGACATGGGTTCCCGATGCTACAGCCAGTCGATGACAGAGCTGACCCTCCTCTTCACTCGACCCACTACGGGAATAACAGACCCTGCCTCAGGCCGTGAATCTGATGCGACCCAGCATGGGAAATGTGAAAGACCACCAGGAAGCTGCCAGCGTTGGGCATTGGATGGCATGGGGCATGCAGACCAAGCAACAATAGGGGCCCCGGTGCAATCGGACGAGCCGCCGCAGACCGCTGCCTTCAAACTAAGATTTGGTCTGCTTTATCGAGGCCGACCAATGACTTTGGCCCATAGTCTGACACGTTCTACAGCCTGCCTCCTATGTCGGCGATACGCTACAATCCAAAAGGGTTCAAGTCTAGCGGCCTTTTTACCTGTGAAGGCAGCTAGTTTACGGAGGGTTGCTTCCAGTTGACCCCATTTCCTTTCTTTCCAAGAACGTGACCATCAGCAGCAAGCATTGATGCTTGGCTCGTCAATGACCAGGCGATGTCGTACTGAGTTCGAAGAAGAACTTGACCATTCTCCTCCAATCCGGCGCTAAGTTGTCATCACGCGTTCAGCGCCATCAAGGGCGGCCCGAATTTAACGGAAAAAGCATCAGCTAGTTATCTGAGTGCACCATTGTTAGCACGCCAAAAGCCAATTCACAATGTCGTTGTTTTGAGTTCACTGCCGCATACTCTTCATATCAATACACCTCGCCTAAAGACATCGTCACCAAGAACTTCTATCGGAAGGGGTCACCGCCTTGGATTTACCTTGACCCTAATTGTGGCGACCTGTCAATGCCTGATACGGATTCCTGCCGAGCTAGGAAGAGGCTGCCTGGTTGCCTTCATCTTGATTTTCTCGACGACACAGGACTAAGGTGCTGGACTAGTCCTCATTTGACAGATGCATGCCGAAAAGGGATGTATGAAACATCCTACCCGCAGGGGGGGCCCGGCAGAGTTTTGATTATGATTATCTCCTAGATCTTGCGATCATCATTACCCTCCGGCATTCAAATCTGCACCTTGTGAGCGATGCCGACGCTATCGCAAACAAGCGTTGTCTTCACAGCGTCGATCCGGCTCTTATTAAAATACAGAACGGGGTTTTCGACATGGGTTTCAAGCCGGTCACTTGCGTGCCAATACCATACAAAATTCTAACATTTCAGTATTAACAAATGGTGCAATAAGATTGCTTTACGTAACCTTTCAGGTACACAATCGGACCCTTTGCTAGTCCATCATGATTCCCGAGATTGACGACCTGTCGATCACGACGGGGCTGCCGGTCGAATGCAGGCGTTCTGCACATAAACACATAAACACGCCCAATTGGGTAACTGTTTCACCAGGTTGCTCATCAGACCTTTTCTAGAAGCTGATAATATTTGCATAGACAGGAACTCCTGGTTTGGGTTGCAGAGATCGGGCTGCCCGAGCTGGTGTTTGTGCCTGTCAAGAGCACTCATTACTCTCCAAAATTTGAAGGGGTCAGAAAATGTGAGCGATGTGGACTCTCAGACACAGTGACAAGATGGCTAGGCCACTCAGCGTTGGTCTCGCAGCAAGGGTATGTCTCAGAATCTACCAGCATTCCCCAGTCCGCCTCAAATCCCCCCAGCCGACGAGTGTAACCAGGACGGCACACCAATAGCACCTGACAGTGTCTTCTTTGCCTTAACTTCGGTTCTTTGTTCCTTGGATATTGTTCCATCAAGCCTCATCTCGTCTTCAAGATTAACAAGTGGATTTCTATGAAATTACAGCGAAAAAAGAGCCGATGGCTTCTGTTTGGGTTTGTTTCTCATCGTTTCCAAGGCGTTTACTTCCCCAGACTCAATCGGACCCCCAGCTATCACGGTCATAGCTTCACTGAAACGTTTTGGCATGGACCACTCGATAAGACTCGATATCCGGCCGTGGCCCAAAAGCCATGCAATTCATACCAATGGAAGTCAAAGTCTGGGCTTAAATGCCTGATGTTGCGGTATCCAAACGCTGGATTCTTGTATTCAATGCACTTAAAAAAGGGAACAGGAAAGAAAGTCATATTGGCTTGATATGTTACCCCCACGAGTCAATATTACAAGGCCGCAGATTACTTATCGCAACCACCGGCAGGGTCATACTCAAATGACTAGGCTAAAGTACACCAGCTGGACCACCGTTGCAATGAGATTGAGACACTGTTGACGTGCGATATTGGGCCCAAGGGTCGTTCGAAACGGACTGGCACTAAAACATACGAAAACTCAACAACCATGAGCAATGTCAGCAACATTGAGTCACCCCAGATCTTGACATGTAGATCTTACTTTGTTGGTTCTTGTTCAACCCGTGGCAGTGGTTGACAGAATGAAGTTCAATCCACGCTACACGTGTTAAGAGCTCCAGTGCAGTGGTGATCTTCACGATTAATGTTTCGTGAACCGTCCTGCTGGGAACAGGTTACAACACTGTACAGTACTGTACGAACAGCTGAGCCATGGTAAAATTGACCGCATGGGCTTGCTAGGTACCATACGGAGTAGTGATGCTCATCTTCCCCAGCATTTTGGGGAGCATTCAATCCGCTGCCAAGACCTGCCCCTAGGTAATTCAATCTGACCAATTCTCACAGCAATTTCCCAGGGAGATATCGCAAGGAACCAATTCCGCAGTGGTCCGCCCATATACCGCGATTCCACAAGGCTCTTGGTCTCGTGTAGTTCAAGAGGATCCCGTGATGTCAACATACTACGGTCAGGTACCAGGGCCGCTGTCACAGAGCCCCTCTGTTCACACTTGGCCTCCGGTCCATCTCGGCCGGTGCGTACGGAGTAAACTTACGCCATGGAGGGGGCAGGCAATTAGATACCACAATGTCTGCACTGGCCACGGTGGGGCGAGCGGTAGACGGTGCGTCTTTGGCGCGCAGCTAGCAGCTCGGGAGACAGCAAAGCCGGCGCCACGAAGAGAAGAAGCATAACACAAGCACGAGTCAAAACAGGAACGGCTCAAAACCCGCCAAGCATTTGATCTTGATGGAGACCAGCAGGTCGTGGGGACGATGAGCGTTTTCGGCATCCCGATAGCGGGTCATCGGACAGGTCCCTGAAGACCCAGTTGGACTTTTGTTGACACCAAGAGCCAGGGATTCATTCATCCATTCATTCTGATTCTGCTGACGCGGCAATTCTAAGCACTGCTCGATGAGAGAAGCTTGAACAGAGAGGGGCTCCGGTTTACGCAGCTAGACGATAGGTCTCTGGAGACCGTGCGCATTCTCGCGCCCGCTGCTTGTTCAAGGAGCAAAATCGAAGCTCAAGGCCAGTCGGATTCTTGTCCGTCATGCTCTGTTATCAAACCTTGACTCTGGAGCGGGGCAATGGCAAAGAGGTTCCCAAGTATTCGGGATCAACCAAGATTCTGTAACACTGGAGCAGCGGATGTGAATCAATATTGTATTGCGGTGGAATTGATCATCACTGAACCAGAACGGCACTGAGATCATGCTGTGTCGAGCAGCATGATCTTGTCGGGGCTTGGATAGGTATTGCCGGTACCTAGATCAAGCCCCCAATAGCCTCAAAGCCTAGCGCGTTTATGTATTACCTATGGCTCCATTGGGCGATACATACAGGCATACTATAACGGCAGACGCAACGTTGTTTCGTTTAGCGGCTCTATCTTTTCGAGCTCAACCCAAAAGGAAACAAGCACCTGGCGCCATGGGAACAGGGTTACGGGAAGAAGGCACCTCAGCTGGCGTGCTGGCTGAAAGCGGTTGAGCAGAGCTGAGATAATGATGTGATCCCTCATTGGAAAACCAGGGGGTTTGTAAGGGATGAGGCCAGCAGACAGGCAGTTCGTCTTGTCTTTGGTCTTTGGGGGGACAAGCCAAGCCAAGGTGCTCCAGTAAACCTTGTTGTGATGGGGAGTTCTGCTCTGTCTTGCTGGGGTCCTTTCAGGATCTTTTGCTCTGCCAGGCTCCATTCAATTTGCCTTAGCTTGCCTCTCAGCACACGGTACTTGCCCAACCCCTGCGCGCTTCCCGCCTTGTCTTGCCTGGTATGGTAGGGCATGGCATGGCTCAGGCTCAGGCTCAGGCTCAGGCTCAGTCTCGATATGCAGAAGCGCGCTACCGACTCAGTGCCGAGGGGGGGTTCCACTGCTCCCCCATTGTTTACCCCAGTACATCTTGACAAAGAGGAGCAGTCATTTTTTCTGAATCATTTGATGGTTGATAACATGGCATGGGCTCGAGTCGTACACTCAACCAAGACCAAGACGCAATCCGAGCTAGTGACCTGGCCATGTCTACAGTACCTATCAGTATCTCTTGAGAACCAAGAGTGCCCCTGCAAGCGTCTTAGAGGTGTTTGCTCTGCTTGTCGTTGTAGTTGAGCTTAGATACGGCGTCCCTTGGAAGAGGCGTCAGTCCACCCGCAAAGTCGCCGAGACATGCAAACGGAACGCTTCATCTGCTCTTAAGCTTTCCCGGAACGCCATGTTTCCAGTTTCCGTCTCATTATCAACTCGATAAGTGCGTATGGGATTCCAGTAATTGCCATCCCTGCCTGACAAGCCCTGGGCAACTACCGCAGCGGCGGCGGCAGAGTAATTACTGTAATTACTCTATCTTGCATATGGATAAGTTGTACGGAGTACTGTATGTACTTCACACCCTCTCGCCCACTGTTGTTAGTGATAATTTGTCACTGGTAATGTCCCTGAAGTGTGTTTATTGCCATGGATGGTTTCAACGCACATCGACATTACAGAACATTGCCTTGGCTTGCCGGCTTTGATGATGGTTGGCTCACCTGACACAGCACTGGCACTGGAACGGAATCTTCCGCATCGTACTCTACACTGACTTCTACTAGTCCAGCATCTTGTCTCTTTGGTGTTGCAGGGTTTTCGCGGACTCGACAGAGTCCATCCTCAAGGCGCTGGCCGGGTCAAAACAGTGCTGTTATAGTACCGTTGAGTGTTACTAATGATGCCGTGGCGGCGCCGGTAGGCCCTTTTCCGTGTTGCTGTTGGTCTCTCGGACTGCATCCGTCCTCGCAGCTTTCGGCCGGCGCTTGGGAGAAGAAGGAGGGGAGAAAGAGAAGACTTTGCGTCATGGAGCATGATGAGTTTAGTTGGGGTTGACCCTTGGAATCCTGGCAATGGACCAAATGAAGCGCCAACCTCTTGTCTGAGACGAACGAAAGAGGGTTGCGGCGGGGTGATAAGGTATGTCTGCAGCGTCATCGATCTACCAGGCTAAAGCCAATGCCCAGGGGCTGTGATCAACCGACGTAACGCAAGGCAAGGCTGTCGACGCTGGCCGTCTGCTGGTTGCGCCTTGTTGTCGTGTTATTTTGAGAAACCCGACGTCGTTCATCGCTTATTCCCATATAAGCATTACATCACACAACTGTGTTTCCGGTTATCGCGCAAGAATAGCGATGTTTTCTCATCAGCTTGGTCCACTCACTCACTACTACCTATGCGGCTACGACCCAGCAATAAAGTGTAGACTGGGACTGGGTTGCTTCTTGGCATCCATCACACTTCAAGGGCGTACAGATCAGATGTAACACTCGACGTTGCTGTGGATAATTTTACAACACGACACAGCCCTCGTGTCCCTCGGTGTCCCTCCACCCTGTCGCTTTGAGATAGAAAGCCGCCGAGACATTGTATCTCACACGATCCGTATCACAGGGCAGCAGGGAAAGACAATCGGAATAGAAGGTTGTCTTAAGATGATGTGACGTAGATGGCATAGCGGTTGAGGCGCCTGATTGCCTGTTGTGTTGTTTTTGTGAGACAATCTGACAGAGAAACGAGCATATTCTGGCTGGTATGGTCTAGGGTAGGTTATGTCCTAACTCATTCACAACAAGTTCAACCAATATTGTCTGTCGACGGCATCAATATGGCTGGCAGGCAGTCAATAAACTCACATGCATCACTCGCTTTTTTCTGTCTACTCGAATGGACAGCCTCGTAGCGAAGAGGCTCCTGAAACAGGGTCCATCATTCAAAGTTCGAATTCAACTCTACAGACTACATCGTCCACCAACGACAAAGCTCGTCACTCGATCCGTGCCCGAGCAGGGAGTATCCTCGCAAGCATTGTCAAACGTGCATCGTCATCACCAATAGTGTAGCAGTCAGTCGAGTTCGCCTCATCCATAACTGCCGCATCGTCAGACCACTTCTAGACGAGCCTCACCCAACTTTACCCCAGAGCGCTCTCATCCAAAATGAGGAGAAAGATATTGTGAGCCAGGACAAGCCTGCTACCCTATTCTCAGCGCACGGCTTCCAATCGATGAGTCTCGGCCTCATCTAGCTATTTGACCACCGGGAGAGGAAGAGCTTGACTTGAATATGGGACGATTTAGAAAGTCGTTCAGGTCTATTAAAATGCTATGGTAGCATCGCGTGTCTATATCGTCCCACTGGTAGAGCACACACATACGAGCTAGAAAGAGGCGAGGCTTACAAAAGGACCAGAGACTAAGGGTTCTGTATGCGATGTCACAACACTAAGTTCAAACGTATGAGAAACTATCACCATTCAGATTAAGTTACCATAGGTAAACCGAGTATCATATCAGCTCGGTCAATACTAGATAGCTTTCTCCAACCACAGCGCCACCGACCAAATCATCATCCTCAACTAAGCCCGCCAGATAGCCTCCTCGAACCTCAGAACCTTTCGAGCGCTTTCCAATCCCTCCCTGGCAACAAAACCATCAAAGAGGACCGTGGGCTCAAGGCCTCGACTCCTCGAGCAGTCTTGAAGGCGGAGACTGCCGTGAAGAAGGTAATGTACAGCGAAGCGAGACGGCAAAAGGATAGTCTCGACAAACAAAGGCATATATGCACATATGGTTTAGAATAGAAATAGACAGGTAGACATCAACCGGCGGGTCATGACCTCGTGAAGCGAAAAATGAGAAACACAAGAGAAAAGTAAGATAGAGGGAGGGCAGGCCTCGTGAGTCAGAGGTGCAGTAGGTAAGTGTTTGGCGATGCCCTTTCTAGGATCCAGCCGAAGCAGGGGTATAGTTTCAAGCCTCAGCTTCTCAACAATGCATCTTTGACTCTGCGAGTCGGAGTCCTGCATGCTCGCGCTGGGATCTCAGTATTAGATCCCCGTTTCCGAAAATAGCCATGGACTTCCTTGGTCCGAAATTACTCCCATACACCTTTCCAAAACGCCAAAGGTATCAAATCAGATATGCATGCAGCTTGCTAAAACGACAATATTCCTCAGAGATCGGGAACTTTTTTTTATTTAGACGCGTGGTGGTACGCCGCCTCGACCATGACCAAGAGACTCGAGGAGCTCGTGAGGCGGGATGCGTTGCATTCCGCTGCCCCGGTCGTACATGGACGTAGGCGCTGGAGCGTACCCCTCGCGCTTCTTGCGGATGCGGTCGAGGATGATACCACATAGGACGAGAAGAAGCATCAGACCAAGTGCAATAGCAAGGCCGATGAGGACAACGAAGCCCAGAGCCATGTGCTTCTCTAAACAAATAGTCAGTACTGCTCACTTGGTAAAATGAAATAGCAGGGTGAACTCACCTTCTTTGAAGAAGTTATCCCTCTGAGAAAAGATACCGGCGATAGTGCCTGGACCATCACCCGCCTTCATTGTCATTGCATAGGGTTGATAAGTTGTGCCGTTGAAGACGGCTGCTGATGCGTCTCCAAAGTCAGGGATACCGATAGAGCCTGTCAACATCAAGACCTGGTTTTTGTCAAGCAAATCAGCATCCCCATGATCCTCGGTCACAGAAAAGACCTGAAGACCACGGATGATGGTGTCCGAAGTCAAAGATGGCTTGACAGTGTGCCATTGATCTCCATCGTACTTCATAATGAAGACTGAATCGTCCTCAAGGGAAGTACCGGCCACCCAGAGCTGGTCATAATCGCTGGACGCAGGCGTGATAACCGCAACGGGGCCAGGGATATCCTCGGAGCCAGGGAAGTTTGACCAGGTCTCGGAATTGGCGTCCCAACTGACGAGGTAAGACCCGTTACTACGGATGTCACCACCGGCAACCAACTGGTTCTTACTCAACCAAAGCAGGCTGTAAACGGTACCCTCAAGCTCACTGCCTGGACGGCTCCACTGACCTGAGTTGATGTTGTAGGTACAGAGACCAGGGCAACTCAGGGCACCAGCATCATCAAATGAACCACCGACATAGACATCCCCAGAGTCGCCGGGCCGGACAGCAATAGCCGCGACGGTAGCGTTGGCTCCAGATACAGAGGGTGGCTGAGAGTTGAAGGACTTCGATTCCAGATCATAGGTGACAAGACCACGGATGTCAGTTTCGTCGATGGTACCGCTGATATCACCGCCCGCGAACAGAATACTATCGCGAACGGCAAGAGTGACAAAAGTAGAGCCATTCGAAATGTCAGAGCCAAGTCCAGTAATGGTATCGTCCTCAAGTAGGACAATGTTCTGTATCTCATCACCATCTGTGGACTCTGTGGTGAAATGGCCAGCAAGAACGGTGATGTTGTAGTCGTTTTCATCGTAGAAGATACCAGTCACCACGCCAGTGGTGTTCTTGTTGAACGATGTAACATCCCGGCGACTCAATGCAGAGGAGTTGGAAGACGACGCTGGTGCTCGAATCTTAAGAGGAAAGTGACCAAGTCCTTCATCCGAAAGCGTGGCAGCGCCGTTTACACCAAGTTGCGCGGATGAGAGAGCGCCGGCATAGAGAGAACCGCCATCCATAGGAATGTCGATGATGGCAGATGAAAGTGAACCGCCAAAGGCAGGATAATCACCATCGAGATTCTGCAGCCAGTTACCCTCAGAAGCGACCCAGATGGCGAAACCGTTCACCGAAACAGCATCGTAGTCATCAAAGGCGTTGCATGAAGTGAAGGATCCAGTGAATGCCATCACGAGCTCGGGTGCATCCTGGGTAATGTTTATCATCAATGGGACGGCATACTCGACAGGACCGTCAAGACCAGCACCCAGAGCACTCCATTTGTCCTCCTCGGTGTCATATACAGCAATGTTGTCCAAGCCAGTCACAGGTCCGTTGTCAGTGTTGGAGAAGTCACCACCAACATAGAGCTGCGTGTCGTTCAGGTACATAGCAAAGACCTCACCATTGAGACCACCGCCAGGCTCCTTGACATCGTCGTTTTCGATAATAGCGAGGATGTTGTCGTGATCCTTTGAGGTGAAATTACCACCAACATAAGTAGTGTTGTCGTCCGTGATCAGAATCGACACACCAGAGGCTCTGTCGAAGCTAGCGCCCAGTTTGTTGATTGGCGAGTTCATGAGGCTAGAAGCGTTGACGACGGCTTGTTCAGGGTCAAAGTCGAAAAGGCCGTTGAGACCTCCAGTAGAATTAGTAAGAGTAAATTCGACTCTCTGAGCGACAATGGTAAGAGTGTCGACATCTTGACCAGCAAGTGGGCGGATAGTAACCGAAGGCTTGAAAGAACCGGAGTTTTTCTCGATGTATCCGAAGTAAATCTGATCGTACTTGTCAAAGTAGTTTGTTTGGAACAATGTCGATGTGAAGTTAGTATCCTTTTCGTCGTCGCTTGACATGATTCCAGTGACATTAACACGGCCTCGGGTCTCGCAGGTATCGTCAGCTTGACAGCCGGGAGTATAGATATTGACGGAGTAGTTGCCAGATTCGTCGATGTTAGGGTAGAATGTAACGGAGACCGACTTGGGATCATAATCCCCGTCCAGTTTTGCAGTCAGGTACTCAGAATTGCTCTCCAGAGATGGAGAAACCTCCCAAGGCCCGGTATGAGTAGCCGAAGCTGGGTATTTAGCGCCGCCGCATTTCGGCTCGTTGAAGTTGGAAACAGCATAAGCATAAATGTCGCTCTGGAACAGTTCGACACCCTCTAAGCCACCTCCGCTACCGTACCAATCCGAAATAGCAATGCGGAACCTGTTCATGCCGACACGATTGATGAAAGTGAATTCCTGGTAATCGTCATCGTCACGGAGTGGGCACTCGCTGGTGCAAGTAACATTGTCGCCGCTGTCTGCGTCAACGTATGTGAGGTTCATAATGCCGTTGATGGGATAGGCGAGAAAGCGGAATGTTTTGGTACCACGGCCATCCTGACGCGTGTTTCGCAGTCTTAACTTGGTAGGGGCGAAACCAAAACCGAAATCGGCCTCCCAATATCCGGGTGTGTTGTCTTGAAGTAACCAAGGGCTCGATGAAGATCCAGGACAGACGATATCCTCAGGGTCAGTTCTCGAAGAACCATTTTCGTCGGTAATGTTTGCTGTCGAAAGGTTGATCACCTGACTGGTCGATTCGCTGGGCGCGCTCGAGTTCCCTAGTCCTGTGAACGTTCCGCCGAAAATAATGTGCCCGTTAGAAGCTTTCGTGATAGCCTTCACAGGGCCATTGAAGCCAGCAAACGGCAAATTTGTCCATCCATCTGTGCCAACCCAAGCAATCGCGTTTGTCGAGTTGGCGCCCTTAAAATTACCGCCTACATAGACCGTATCTCGTTCCTGGTCGCAGTATAGAGCGTTGACCTCTCCCTCAATTCCATCTAGAGGAGTGATCTCGGTTGTGTTTGGGTTGAATAGCGCAACCGCTTTTGACTGTGTGCCGTCCAAGCTCGTGAAATTACCGCCTATTACCACTCCCTGCATTTCTCCGTTGCTGAGTTGAAACGAGCACATGGCCCTTATTGAGGCATCGCTGGACACGATCGAGGCGAAAGCGCCGTTTGGCATTTGAGCCAGAAGCGATTCGCTTCCATTGGAGCTACGAGGGCTCTCGTTCTGTCCCTCATACTCGTAAAGTGAAATTCCATCATAGTCTCCGATTATGCCGATCCTGCCCAAATTTGAAAAGTCTAGGTTTGGCGACGGTACTGGATTGAAGGTGATGGCTTGAGAGATAGACGGCGCCAGAGCTGCTAAAGCCACAAGACTGGGACCCAGAACGGGGCCTAGGCTGTGGCTTTGGCGCGCCGATGGGCTACGCCGTTGAAAAGGTAATCGCATAACTATCGTTTATCGCTGAATATTGAAATGACCAGTCTCGTCACTGGGAGCGCTGCGTTCCCCCGCGCAGGGAAGTCGGATGTTGTGGGAGTCGTCGGTATTGATTTTGTTCGTGCATGCATCGCAGGATTAAGAGTGGGCCATATCAAGGGGCGAAGAATCGCGTTTTCTAACGGTCGAGAGCGGGAGCGTTGCGTTTGAGGCGTCCGCTAGGAGAAATTGGTTGAGTGTAAAGATCTGGAGAAAATCGAAAAATCTGAATTGATGTGTTGCCGTAAGTTGTCGCTATCAGAATTGTCAGTCGCGAAGTCGTAGATTGTGCGCAATTGAGGTGGAAAATCGTGGTTTGCAGGATTCAAGTTGAGTGACAGGCGATGCTACTGCAGCACGTATGCGGGAAATTGCTAGCGATGGCGATGTCCGTTCTCTGAGCTTGCATTGGATTTCCAGTATCCGGCCACTAACCCGACTCGGTTAGGTCCCTATTCCACTGTAATGCGGTACCTGAAGCACCTGGGCAAATGCATGGATGTAGGATGACGATAAACCACGAGCAGGGAACCGAAATAGCAGCGTCGCAATAAAGAAAGAGCAAAGCAAAACGACAAAGGAGGGCATAACGGGAAAAGTTTTGAATTGTGAAAGCGTAGCAATGGAAAACAAGGAGAAAATGAGCGTACCTTTGGTTCAACCACAACTGCAAGACCGTGGTACGTATCACAGCCACGGGAGTAACCTGTACTAGGGCGCCACCTTAATCAACGCAGCACCAATGAAATTAAGAGGAGCAACCCAGAGTTTTGATTATCGGCGAGCTTCGTCCTCGTATCAAGAGACGTCGTCAGCGGCAATGATCTATTGAATATGCAAAGCAGTAATTGTTTGTTGATCGGGGTAGCGAGCTCCTGTATGGTCTGCCGCGTCGGATTATGCGGGGTGATGCTCCAATTCCGTGTACGCGTCCGTGGTATTTAGCTGCGTGTTGGGAAGAATGAGAGACAAGTATCGTGTCTCCGGGTCGACAACCGTTGGAATGCCAGGCTGTACAAGATGGTTGGGGCAGGTTCGGGTTGCCGCAGTGGGTGTATATACGGGATAAGAAACGAAGCGGTATTAATGAGTGCAAATACCGATTGACAGTTGAGGCTGGGAAACGAGGCTTGTGCTGTTAATCGAATGGATGATGAAGGTGTTGTCGAGTCGACGTGGGCGGTGTATCACAAATAACACACCGGTTGAGCAAGAGAAATACAAACAATAGAGAAGAAGGTCAAAGTAAAAACGAGTGACAAGCTGCAAAGCAACTCAAAGTATGGCAAGGCGAAGGTAAGGATCCCCTCCTCTCGAAGCTCTAAGGATTCTCGTGGAGGATGAGGTGAGAATTAGGAGAGGAAGGGAAGAGGTCCTTGGCCATGGCCATTGATGGCTTGAGGTTGCTTGGCCCAGGGGATGAAGTGGAGCTTGCGTTTCTCCTGCCGCACGCTTGCTGGGAAACCACCTTGGACTCAGGGATACTACAACCGACTAACTTGATTTACACGATAAATGCACCATTCTCCTATGCTATGCATAGATGTTTGATTCTGAATTATCTCGAGTGTTAAGTTCACCGCTGAATTGCTATGTCAGTTTGCTGACTTCCGACCGTTGAATCCATGCCCAGGCCGTGGCTTGGTCGCGACCGACCCGCTGGACAGGGTCTAGAGGATTAATCCAGACAATAAAAACCGGACAGTCTAAGGCGTTGTCAAGAAGAATGGTTACTTTCATGATTGTTGGCTTTGAGTTGCGCTAAACTGAGGAGGCTGGGAGACAAAGCAGGGGGTCCTTGGCCTGAGCATCACATCACGTTGTGCATTGTTACTGTTGTTTGTGCTTGGGTGGCTTTTTGATGTTTGTGTATCCTATTTAAAAACAGGTGATACCATCCACATGGAATCTTGATCATTGTCATTGCTTGCAAGCTTCCATAGCTTTTTAGCGCTTGTCAAACACATCCAGACGTTTGGATGGACGATCACTTTGACCGAGACAGAGGGTAGATCTGCATATAAATTATGCTTATAATGAAGAAGACATGTATCAATCGATGTATAATTTGAAGATCTTCACAAATATTCGCATAGATTAGTTGTATAATTTTGAGGCGCATCTCATAAAACTGGCTTTCAACCAATACATCTGCTTGCTCATGGCTTTCTTGGCTCCCGCTTTTACACCACCAACACAAATCTCAACCCAGTGGAAATGCTCATCTGAAACCGCTTTGGATCGCGGTAGCAAACCCCTTGCTTGAGACCCTGTTTGCTTTTGTTGCAGCAACCGCCTCTGGCTTCGGCTGTGTCAATACCCGCCAACGTGTCAGACCTCGATTGACTCAGAACTATTCATGGTCCAGTCTTGATTAATGCAAAGATCTACTCTGTACAAATTCCCAAGTCCCTAGGCCCATCAATTGTTTGTAGGATTTGCTTGAACTAAGCCTTGTTGTTAGCTCTGACGGCATAATGAGTGTAATGCTTAAAATAGAATGACCATAAATGTCATATCAGTATGGACTATATGCAACCTTGCCATCTGAGGCGGTCCTGATTTCGAATCTATCTCGATTTGTTCCTTGATTCATGCCGGGATATCTCTATAATGCAACCCAATCCGTAGTTTTAGAATCCATATCTGTGAGAAGCATTTTGCTTCTTCAAACATCGGTCTTCTCAGGCGTTGCCCATTTCGTCTTGTAGGCTCTCGGGCTCTCGAAATCGGCTGGCTTGCCAGACCACATTCCTTTTCGTTTCCCCTTGGCTTTCGCCTCGGCCTTTTCGTACATCTTTTTCCTCCCGCCAAACTCAGCCCCTTGCTTTGCTTCGTAAGTCGTCGCCATGCCGGTTTTGATCATCTCCAGACCCACGTCCTTACGAAACAGCCACCATCGCCGCGTGTACACCGTTCCAACGATCCGCTCGTACTGGTCCCGCTTGTAGACGTATACTCGGACGTTGCGGTTGAGGAGGTAGGCTCGTAGCCATGCGAGGGCTTCTGCGGAGTATGGTTGTGCTGGTCGTCCGAAGTGGGCGCATTCTGGTGCGTCAACACCCGCAATGCGAATCGGGATCTGTCAAGCAGCTTTGTCAGTTTGATGGCAGGGTCAATTCGTGAATGCACACATACTGTCCGATCCTTTAACTCTTTTCGCGTTTTTGGAATTTTTCTTAACCAGCCCCAACCCAAAGCTCGACCGCCTGGTGTGTGGAAGAGGTGGAAGTTGTCGCCATCGCCAACACTGGTAACCCGACCAAAGAGACTTCGATTGCGAAAGAAATTTGGGCGCACATATGCTGAACCTGGGATTCGTCGAAGGTAATTTGCGTATAGCTGTACCGCTGTCATGCCCGCAAGTGAAAACATCACCATGGGCGCCCACTCTTTCGCTGCACTGAAAGGCTCAAACCGCCCGATGGTGTCTGCCCATGATACAGGTAGTCGTTTCGCTTCTTCCTCAAGTTTCTTCTCGTTCTCCTTGTCGGGATTCCGCGATCCGAACGGCCATACCATTGTCGTAGCGACCCAAGGGCCGTTGTTTCTGATGTTGTATCAAAAAGATCGGCATGCGTCGGCATGATCATGCTTGAGCTCCCAATGAAGGACCCTTAAAGCTTGGGCTGCCCACCGCTAATTGGGTGCCTGAGGCGAGGATCATGCCCAATACCGAGAGGTCCTAATTCACTGTGCTTCTAGTCAGTTTCTAGTTGTTTATAGAAGTTTGATTTATTTTTTTGGTCAACGATTCGAGATATCAATTCGTAGTTTTATTGTATCATTCGCTCAACCGTAATCTACCCGTCCCTCACCGCCCCCTCTACTGGCTCAATACTAAGATGCAATCAACCAATCTGGTTGTTGTATAAAATGATTGGTAAAGAAATTCCTATTTTCTTTCTGTGCCAGAATCTAGTTTCCTTGTACCTTGAAAGTCCTGCCGCTGGCAGTCTTCCTCTCCTTCTCCTCGTTCTCGGGCCTGGCACGGCGCAGCACTGAACATTGTTAGCTCGGCTATCAAGTTGGCTTATAGATTGAAAATTACCTTGGAGGAAGTCGGCAGTTCGCTTTCGCATACGCGAGTGGATGTAGGCTTTTGAAGCCTTAATATGGTAGTGGAAGTAGTCACGGAAAGTCTGAATATGAGAGATGACATCGGTCATGCGCTGAGGAGTGAGATGACGGGGGAAGAGGACTGCAAATCGATTAGTTGGCGCCCTTGATCATTGCTATTGACTATGAACTTACCAAAGGTCACATAGCCAATATCTCCAGTTCCGGAGTTCTGGACCCCTGGGACACCCTGCAACTCGAGAGGAGGATCGTTCCTGAACAGGACCTGGGGAGCATTCTGAATTGCTCTCCTTCGGGCGTCGACGAACTCCTGGATAAACACCTTGCCAAATACTCGGTCGGTCTCCTCGCGGAAGACGGTGCTGAAGATGACAGTAACTCGATCGTGGCTGGCCTTTACGTAGATAGCTTCCTCTTCTCGGTAGTGGATCGCTTTAACCTCGCCTCCTTCTTGGACACCCTGAGGAGCCTCTTCAGATGTAAACTTGGATGCCTCCTCCTTCAACGCATAGTGCTCCTTGTAGGCTTGCTCGAATGGCGCAGCCATGGCGTTGCGCTTCAGGAGAGCGAACTTGAGGGCCAACTCGTTACGTTCCTCTAGCCAATGATTAGCATTGAAAACCCCATACTCCTGAGTGATTATAGGAAGCTCTACCCTTTGACTCTGGGAGGTTCTCCAAGTCCACGAGAACGGAGAAGTCGAAGCCCGGCTCGACCGGTGCCACGTAGTCGCCATACTCTCGCTGAAGAACCTCCTCAGCTCCGTACTTGACGAGATCGGGGAAACATCGTATTTGGATAGAAAGAAGAATCTGGGTCTTGCTCTCGGGGGTCGAGATATGGAAAGTAACACCGTCAAAGTCGCTGACCGTCTGGTCAATGGAAGCGGGAGGGGCACTGACGTACGATCAATTAGCTTTGGTATCAGGACAATTCTACATGCGCAATCTTACCCCGAGAACCGCTCAGTCAGGACTGACTGAATCAGCACGTTTTGGTAGTCTAGAAGAAGCATCTTGTTGGTGTGTTTTTATGCGCTCCCCTTTACTTCGTCGTTCCTGGGAGCTTAGGTAGTACGGTACAGTAGGTGACGCCTGGTAGTGGGGCTTACGTGGTGAGCATCGAGCTCCTAACCGCCCACGTGACGATGAGCTCCAAGGTGGAGCCGGTGGACGAACTTGTTATCGATAAGAAAATTGTTTCTCGACCGCGGGATGGAGGAAAGTTTCTGGGTTATTTTGTAAGAGACAAAGTCGAAGCAGGGCCAATTCTGGTCGCAACAGGGCAAACATGGTCAAGTCATACTTGTAAGGTGACCAAAACAAACTAGCGATTCGATCTAACTTGCGTTTGTGTAGAAAATACGAGCATGGCAAGTCCTTTGGCGTCGTCGCCTCGGCTACCTCGAACCTGGTATGGTCCTCCAAAGATCGAACCGGAACCGGCGCAGGACAAGCGATCGTCGCAGCGAACGAGGAGGTCCTTTGCTGGGATATAAAGAAGGGTGAACTCTTGAGTCGCTGGAGAGACGAGCGATGCACAGTTCCTGTAACTGCGATCGCGCAAAGCAAATCCGACAAGGACGTTTTCGCTGTGGGGTATGAGGATGGTAGCATTCGACTATGGGATAGCAAGATTTCTTCCGTTATCCTCAACTTTAACGGCCACAAATCGGCAATCACAAAACTCGTATTCGATAAGTCTGGTGTCAGACTCGCCAGTGGTTCAAAGGACACAGATATCATCATCTGGGATCTCGTCGCAGAAGTTGGACAGTTCAAGCTGCGAGGACACAAGGACCAGGTTACGGGCCTTCAGTTTGTTGAGCCAGAGGCGCAAGTCCAAGACGAGGATGGCGCACAGGCTATGGTTCTCGACGGCGAGGGAACCCACGAAGGTTTCCTCTTGACGACCGGCAAGGACTCGCTCATCAAGCTCTGGGATCTATCGTCGAGACACTGCATCGAAACCCATATCTCGCAAACCAACGGCGAATGCTGGGCTCTCGGTCTGTCACCAGACTACAGTGGATGTGTCACAGCCGGAAACGACGGCGAGATCAAGGTCTGGTCATTGGATGCCGATGGCCTTGCGCTGAGCGCTCGTCAGGTGGACACACCCGCTGCGGCCCAGTTCCTTCAGGACCGAGGAACATTACACCGACAAAGCAAGGACAGGGCTACCGAAGTCATTTTTCACCCCAAGAAAGATTACTTTGCCGTTCACGGTTCAGAAAAGGCAGTTGATGTGTGGAGGATACGATCCGAGGTCGAGATAAAAAAGGCACTGGCTCGTAAGCGAAGAAGAAGACGCGAGAAGGCAAAGGATAGCAAGGCCGCCGAGGAGGAAGCCAATGGAGAAGAGCCTGTAGATGTCTCAAAGGCTGATATCAGCGACGTCTTTGTTCAGTATGTCATCGTGCGCACAGGAGGCAAGGTCCGCTCAGTCGACTGGGCCGTACCTAGCGGACAGAAAGATCTTCACCTGCTAGTTGGAACTACAAACAACCTTCTCGAGTACTACAGCCTACCAGCCAAGGAGAAGAGCGAAAAGTCAAAGAAGGAAGACGTCCCTGATTATACAAGGGCGCTATCGGTTGAGCTACCCGGTCACCGAACAGATATTCGAGCCCTCTCACTGAGCTCAGACGACAAGATGTTGGCATCTGCATCAAACGGTAGCTTGAAGATTTGGAACATCAAGACACAGAACTGTATCCGCACATTCGAGTGTGGCTATGCGCTCTGCTGTTCTTTCCTTCCAGGAGACAAGGTCGTCGTAGTCGGCACCAAAAGCGGCGAACTGCAGCTCTTCGATGTGGCCTCCGCGGCGCTCCTAGACAGTGTCGATGCCCATGAAGGTGCCATCTGGTCTCTCAACGTTCACCCTGACGGCCAGTCCGTCGTCTCTGGAAGTGCTGACAAGACAGCCAAGTTCTGGGATTTCAAGATCGTGCAAGAGGAGGTTCTGGGTACAAGAAGGACAACACCAAAGCTCAAGCTGCAGCAGTCAAGAGCACTGAAGGTCTCCGATGATATCCTCAGTCTCAAGTTCTCACCGGACGCTAGGTTACTGGCCGTTGCTCTCCTCGACAACACTGTCAAGGTTTTCTTTGTCGACTCTCTTAAGCTCTACCTCAACCTCTACGGCCATAAGCTCCCTGTCCTCAGCATGGACATCTCATTTGACAGCAAGTTGATCGTGACAAGTTCAGCCGACAAGAACATCAGAATATGGGGTCTCGATTTTGGTGACTGTCACAAGGCCCTCTTTGGACACCAAGACAGTATCCTTCAGATCGCCTTCGTGCCACACAACAATGATGGAAACGGCCACCATTTCTTCAGCAGTAGCAAGGACCGCACGATTCGATACTGGGACGGTGACAAGTTTGAGCAGATCCAGAGGCTGGACGGCCACCACGGCGAGGTATGGGCCATTGCTGTCTCTCACAGTGGCAACCTCTTGGTCAGTGCTGGCCACGACAAGAGCATTCGTGTCTGGGACGAGACTGAGGAGCAGATATTCCTCGAGGAAGAGCGTGAGAAGGAGATTGAGGAGTTGTACGAGAGTACCCTTACCACATCTCTAGAAAGGGATCCTGATGCTCAGGATGAGAACAACGAGGTCGCTGCAGCAAGCAAGCAGACGACAGAGACTCTCATGGCAGGTGAACGAATAGCAGAGGCGCTCGAGATGGGTATGGCCGACCTTAACCTCCTGAGGGAGTATGAGGAAGCCAAGCTCACTAACCCACACGCTCAACCCCCTCAGCGAAACCCCATCTTCCTCGCTCTGGGCAACATCACCGCCGAAGCCTATGTTCTCTCGGTCCTCCAGAAGATCAAGGCTTCAGCGCTGCACGACGCACTCTTGGTGCTTCCCTTCGCCTCCGTCCCCATCCTCTTCACTTTCCTCAACATCTTTGCCATGCGGTCCATGAACATGCCCCTGACATGCCGCATTCTCTTCTTCATGCTCAAGACGCACCACAAGCAGATCGTCGCCAGCCGTACGATGAAGGCTATGCTCGACGGCATCCGCGTCAACCTCCGCGCCTCTCTCAAGCGCCAGAAGGACGAGATGGGCGTCAACATCGCTGCCCTCAAGGTCGTGGGCATGCAGATCCGCGATAAGAGCATCAAGGATTACGTGGATGAGAACTGGGAGGAGGAGAACGATGACAGGAGTGCTAAGAAGAGGGCGTTTGTTCACGTTGCTTAATGTAGATGAATTCATGTAGAGAAGGGCCAAAAGCATAGATTTCAAAGTACTATATCCCTACTGTTACCAGTTTTTCCATAACGCCAATATTGAAAAGAAAGATTCTGCTTATCTAGAGAGGTGATGGACACTTGTCCATCTTGTGACACTCACCACTTGGCGCGCCTCAGTCTAGAGAACTCGCGTATCAAACTACCGCTCTGATAGCGGGAAGATGTCCAGCATCTTCCCTTTGATGTCCACAACCCTATGTATCTTACCCTTCCATCACGACATCATCATCCTCGCCGCCGCTTGCCGATGAGCCACCTGAGCCCTCATCCCCACTCTCGTCCGAACTCGGTGGTAGAGGCCAGCCCCTGAATGAGTTACCGATGCGTCCCGGTCGAAGATTCTCCTCTCTCTCTATGACAGGATTTAGTACCCGCACGATGTGTGTACCAGTGGCATCCTGCATCATTGCTCGGTTTGTCTCAAGGTCGTTTGCATATCGTACCAAACCTTGTGGGAGATCTTCAAGAGGCGTGTTCCAGTTCCAGAAGGCGCCCTCGTTCTGATGATCCATACCAGTCACTGTGAGATCTTGGTTGCAGAATGGACAAGCCTGTTTAGTGGTGGTAGTCAGACCCTTGAAGCAGCGGAAATGAATAAACTGCTGGCAGCAGGGAAGCCGGACTGGACGGAGATGCCTGGGGACACTGTCAGCGTTAGCAGCTGATGTATCAAAGTCATCGCCGCAAATGGAGCAGTTTTGGTCTTCTTCATAACCGGTCTGGAGGATACTCGGGCCTGTCACCTCCCACCTCGCAGCGACGCCCTCGGCAGTCTTTTGCCGGGCCATGATATTTCGGAAGGTTATGAGACGGTTACGTCCCAACACCTCGAAGAGTTCTCTCTGACGACGTAAGGCAAAAGTCATTTCTGCCTGTTTGGGATATGATCCCTCTGTATGCAGCCTGTCGACATATGCCACCAGCCACTTCATATGTTTAATTGCCGAGACTTTGGAAAAGAGATTCTGAGGAACAAGGGTGCGGTCGAGGCCTGGGGCAAGAGCAGTCACAATGAATCTCATCAGACCGTCGGCGAATTTCATATTGATGCCAGGATCAGCGGCAGCGAAGCGGACAAGCAACGTGCACAGATGCTCACGTCTCCGAAGGTTCAAGCGCCACTCATCCAAATCCTCAATTCTGGGGTTCAGTTCAGTCGCAATGTCCGGATTGAAGTCGAGAGTGGTGAGAGCTGTCAGCTGCTCGCCAATCTGCATCATCATGTAGTCGTGCCTTTCTTGCATCGCTGGATCCATATTGAGTTCAAGCTGGTTGGGCATATCAGCGAAGCGTGCTGTTTTCCACTGCTCCAAGAAAGTGTCCTGGAGACAAAGTAGGAACCAGTTTCGTGCATGCCTGATTCTCATGAGTTGACCCTCTTGGTTGCGAGCCGCACGAGACATGTTGTGAGCTCCAGGATTGACGCTACAAGCACAGTCAAGCAGACATTCGTGGTGGCCAACTCGGTCAGGATGGTCACGACGAATGTGACTGCTGTCTTGGGTACAGTTGTGACCACGTACAAATATGTTCCAATATTGGCCCTGGAGGGGCACTCTATCGAGCTCGTTCTCGAAAAATGAGCGTGCGACCACGAGCAACTCCCCAAAGTATGCGACGATACGCTCTATTTGGCCATTTGCATTGACGCCAGGCCACTCATCAATGTGAACATAGTAAGGAGTCGTAGACATAACGGAAGGGTGATCTTGGGTGCATTCAGGGCAAGCGATGCTGTAGAGCTCGACACGATGCTCGGTAGGACCCTCCTTGCATTGGGGTGTCTGCACTCGGGCGCACCGAATCCAGTGGTCCATTTTGTGTCGTATACGGGAGTAGCCTTTGTAGCTTGGAGCCCGAGTACGCAGCTCCGCTAAAGGCACAAGTTCGTTAACCTTCCAGTGAATCCATGGCTTGAACCGGTCAGCATCTTGATGTGTTGTGTGGTCCTGTGGCGGTTGCCCGACAGTCGGTACGTGGCAGTAGAACCAGCGAGTGACTTTGATGCACATTTTGGCGACGTGAACTGATCTCTTTGGGTGATGAAATCTACTGAGGAGATAGTTTGTGAGTTTTCAGTTGGTTGTGTGGAGTGTGATTGAAGGGGGAAGAGTATGAAAGTTGTTGTTGAATTGGCGATAACTTTATCATATGAAACTGCTCTTATATATAAGATTCGCGATCCCTGGGACGTTCATGTTTATTATGGTCAATGAGCTTGTTCAGAACAATAAGGGCTCGGGGACCTTGTGTTCTTTCATCGGTGTAGGTGAGCGTGAGGGCCGAGTTTCTTTGACCTCGGTGGTGTTCGAGGATCAAGAGACGACTTTGTTTAAGGAAAAACAAGAACAAGGATTTGATTGAGATAAGAACTTCCAAATAGTGACACGAACATTGGAATGAACAGGTCAAATGAAGACCTAAGTACAATCATTACATGGTAACTGAGCTTGGCTGGGCAGCTGAACGGATGAAGTATTCAAGTACATATTCATGGTCGACCATAAGCAACTGTCAGCATGCCTTGAGAATATACCTAGAAGATAGCATAAAGGATAGTCATGTTGATCATCTTTGGCTCCGAGAATCCTTTGGTGTTGTAAGGGTAAAATAAAAGGTGGTTGATAGGAGGTAGAAGCACCTAGGGTAGGTAGGTGCTCATGATGCTTTGTCGAAACAAGACGCTAGACCCAAAGCGGATCCAGAGATAGAGTCGGAAGGCACCCCGGTTCCGTACCTAGGACAAGCCATTGCATCATGAATGTTCTTTGGTAAAGGACTATTTTGGTCATAAAAGAACATCTTGCTAGTTGAGTTTAACTGCGAAGTCGGCGAAAAATACCTCGGCAATAACTAAGGTAAATTCTATATTCATTCTCGTACCCCGCGACTCAACTTTACCGGCGCTCATCTCCGAAGCTTTTCCATCGGGGGATAGTTCCGAAGTCGCTACAAGCGTGCTGGGGTTGGCCGACTATTTCACCATCGAGCCAGTGAATGAGGGTTATTTTCTGTATTACTACGTCGATTTCTTGTACTTCTACTCAACTGACTTGAGATAGCCCCTCGGTTTAGAAACTCTCTTCATCATGTTTGCTCTCAGACGCACAATGGCTAGTCTAGCCCCTCAAGCTTCGTCGAGTCTCAAGCAGGCCGGCAAGGTCGTGTGCATTGGCCGCAACTTTGCGTATGTCATCCCGTTTCTAATTGATATGTTACTAACGATTGTATCATAGGGAGCACATTACTGAGCTCAATAACACCAAGCCCAAGCAGCCTTTCTTCTTCCTCAAGCCTCCTTCCTCCATTGTCCTCCCTGGCGAGGGCTCTGTTCTAAGGCCCAGGGGCATTGACCTGCACTATGAAGTTGAGCTTGCTCTTGTCATTGGCAAGCTGACTCGGGATCTCCAAGCCTCTGACACTCAGGGTGCTCTGGACGCTATCAAGGGTATGTGATATCCCGTGCCTTTGATATGATCCAATGGCTAACAATTCGTAGCCTACGCCATCGCCATTGACTTTACCGCCCGTAACGCTCAGAACGAGGCCAAGAAGAAGGGTCTTCCCTGGGACATTGCTAAGGGTTTCGACACTTTCCTGCCTCTGAGCAACATCATCCCCAAGACTGTCATTCAGGACCCTCACAACGTCGAGCTCTTCCTCCAGCTCAACGGTGAGACTAAGCAGCAGGGGTCCACAAACCTCATGATCTACCAGATTCCCCGTATCCTGAGTGATATTTCCAAGGTCATGACTCTTCACCCCGGTGACATTGTCCTCACTGGTACACCTGCTGGTGTCGGCCCTGCTGTGCCTGGTGATGTTGTCCGCGCTGGTGTGAGAGTTGACGGAAAGGAGCTTGAGGAGGGTGCTATTGAGATTCCCGTGGAGGAGTCGCCTAGCTCTTACACTTTTGCCGAGACTTAAAAAGTATGAATGACTCTGAAGAGAGATGTATTATGACAGAATTCGACATATAAGTCTGTAGAATATCATGAAATGAGAGGCATTTTCTTCTGCAACTACTACTACAACATGACCGCCAACACCACCCGTACCTATGCGCCTTTTTGACCCCTCATTGTACATACATACTACATCACACGTATTGGTAAACCTCATTCCAAGTTAGGATCCTTAATGCTTCCCGGCTTCGGCGCCACATCAGCCGAAGTACCACACTTGGAACAAGTCCTCTTGTCCTCATCATTCTTAAAGTCCTCAACAGCCGCCTTGATTTGAGTTCCCAAGTCGGTACAGTGGAACGCAGCCTCATGGACGATCTCACTGCAGTTACCGCAGTACCAGCGCATACGGTCGAGAGACTCCTTGGGGCGACGCTGTTCGAGAACGACCCCAACAGTGTTTGCGAAGCGGACGGGGTTGTGAGGCGTGTTGCCGGGAAGGAGGAACATGTCGCCCTCGCGGATGATGATATCACGGAATTTGCCCTCGTCAACAACCTTGAGCATCATTGCTCCCTTGTATTGGTAGAACCATTCGGGCGTTTGGTTGATGTGGTAGTCGGTGCGGGCGTTGGGACCACCAACAATCTAGAGATAGTAGAGTCATTAACTAGGCCTCGATGATAGTATGCAAATGCTTGGCAGAGGGTTGTAGTTTACCATGACGCTAAAATCTTCATTGTAGACACAATAATTGTTGATAGGCGGTTGCAAAAGGTGAGAATTTTCCTCAAGCCTATACCATCATAATGAAACGGCGAGTGAGTAACGCATGCTCTATTTTCCATATTGATTTGCTCAGACTTAAGAGTTGACTCACCACTTAGGCAGATTGACAGGAGGGCCAAGCATTATATCTGGTAGTTGGCCTAGTTGTGTATGTGTTTAATCCTCAAGTTAGACAGAGTATAGATAGATAGGTCGGTAGTAGAACAATATGAGCGTCAGGGTTGAAGTTCAGAGAATTGATAAGAGTGAGGGGCGTCAAGCTGCAGATAATTTGTAAGTGAGTTGCGGATGTCACGGGAGAAGCTGACTGCAACCATACAATAATAAGACACTATAGTGTCATAGAACCTCTGAATTCGAATAACAACTCTAGAGTAGATCCTAGCACATTATATACTATTCCTCCGTGATTCTGACTTCATTATTGTCCTAGTGAATAGCCGTGTAACTGTAGCGTGTGTAGGTACTCCCCGCGGCTACTGTACAGGGTTCGGATGACCCCTCCCTTCTGTACCTAGGTATGCGAGCTAAGACAGCAGGTACTTTGACAACCATACATTTTACTGCGTCAAGTCAAGTACCCACTGTCGCGTCATTCCACCCACCCAGATCCGACGGTACCATATCCGGCACGCAGCTCCCTGCTATCGACCGACCTTTAACACGATCTACTGCAGTCCGCCTGACCCTGAAGTTGCGCACGTTTGAGCTCGTTTCAACCGTTGATCAACGTTATATCAACCGACAACGTTCCTATCGAGGCCGACAAGCTTCAACACCTACAACTCTCAACTGTCTCCATCCGAACGGATCGCGATAATGGACCACGCACACATGGATCACAGCGGCATGGGCCACGGTGGAATGGATCATGGAGATATGGATCACGGCGGTGGCATGAAGGACATGTGCAGTATGAACGTACGTTATCACCAACGTCCTCTCCCCAAGGTGCTTGTTAACAGAACTGCTGCTATAGATGCTCTTCACATGGGACACCACCAACCTCTGCATCGTCTTCCGCCAATGGCACGTCCGCTCGACAACCTCCCTCTTCTTCTCCCTCGTCGCCGTCATCCTCCTCGCTATCGGTTACGAAGCTCTACGCTCCCTCTCCCGCCGTTACGAAGAAACCCTCGATAACCGTGTCCGCGCTACCCCCAGTAAGCACCGTCCTCTTCCCCCCCCAAGACTGTATACCCATACATTTACTCCTCTCTTCCTGGGAGGAGCCCCAAGAACAAAACAGAATGTTGCTCTATATACCCCTTGCCTTGTCTGTCTCTGTTCTCTCTGGGGGAAAACCTTCGTGCCGTTGCTAAGTCTTCCCGTGAGGTCTTGATGTTCCTGTTACTGAGTCGACTCCCATCCTTTCAGGGCAATCCCAGGGACAAGCCGATCAGCGCGCCCACCTTATCAAGGCTGTCTTGTATGGTCTGCAGAACTTTTACGCCTTCATGCTCATGTAAGTAAAAGAAGATCGCCTATTCTAAACACCGCTGTAGATGGACGATTTTGACAGTAACCTAGGCTCGTTTTTATGACGTACAACGGTTGGGTCATGATTTCTGTTTCGTTGGGAGCGTTCCTTGGATATCTTTTCTTTGGACAGAGAACTTCGGCTACCAAGGATAATGCATGCCATTAAAGAAGTCAATTCTTGCAAAGTAACGGCTATCATAAACTCAAGCCTTGACTGGACGTCTCGCATAGGTAATTTCAGCAGTAGGCCCTACAAATGTTAATCTTATAACTATATCGGAATAAAGTTGTAGGATTAATTCAATATCTAACTAATGAACTTATCATCTTTGAAAGTTTGCCCAAACTTGGGCTCTAACGGGCGATAGACTCCCCTCTCTACCTACCACTCTACATCTTTGCTGCCTCGCCATGCTCAGGTTTCTTTTCTTGTGGCTTGTCCTGAACTTTCTCCCCGAGTTCGCCCAAACTATCCGCATGCGCAATGATAGACTCATCACCAAAGCTATCATTATGTTCAAATCCAGGTTCCTGTTGATATGCAATTCTTGCCGCATCCACCAGAATGCGTGCTGTCATACCCCAGACCCTAAACCTGCTATCCGGCTCCTCCTCCTTCTCTAACTTCTCAACTAGTTGTGCCTGCTCACTATCGCGCCGCGGCTTCGAGATGCTCTGATTGTTGACAGGCACGTAGAAATTGTGCACCCGCCATGGATGGTCTTTCCATGAATGCCAATAACCATCATACCAATTTCCCTCAGGGAGCGTCTCACCGGGCGCGGGAGGGAGATCACTTGCTTGAAGGAAGTTATAGAAAGGTGCACTGAAGACGGCGGCGACTTCGCGCGCGTCTAGTCTGGGGATCATGGTCTCTTCCACAGTAGGCGCAGGCTCTCCTGCGGTCTTCTGGTCCGCATGGAGAAACGCGACACATGGTCTTACGACGAGATGTGTTCGGGCTAGAGAAGGAGGGAGATAGCAGAGATGCTCGACACGGAAAGGTTTGGGGAGTTTGGTATCATCCATCGGAAGTCCAATCTCTTCCCAAGCTTCACGGCGGGCGATTTGGACTATTCGTTTGGATCAGTAAGAGGTGCCAATATTTTATAGTTATATTCATCTTACACGGTGTCTCTTCAAGATCATCGGCCTTGCCTCCCGGAAAGGCAGCATGGCCAGAGAAATTTCTCAGACTCGCAGCGCGCATGGTGATAACCACGCGCAGATCACCACGGCGGTCAGCATAAAGTAGTATCAAGACAGCTGCCCGCCTGCGAACAGGTAGACGATCCCATAATGGAAATGAAGGGGGTTTATATGCGCGGAAACGAGCAATAGCAGCCTTTCGAGATATGATGTTGGTCAGCAATCTGCAGTACACAGGTGGTGAATCGCATAGCAGACGCATTGAAACAAAGAATGAACTAAGTGTAATATGTGGATAATTAAGATAGAAGACTCACAGCGGACATTGCGTTCAAGGGCGACATGGTCAGAGAGTCATAATACAGTGACGCCTCTCCGTGGTTGATCAGTTCCTCCCTAGCAGCTTCGCGAATACCGTTCTGTAGCGCCTCAACGACGTCAGCGTCGGTGATGCTGTGGCTTTCGCTCTCTGGCTCTGTTGAGGTCTCGTTATGGATGGAGGAGGCCCCTGTATCGTGGATCATGGTGATCAACGCGGTAGAAAACCCTAATATCACCCTGGAAGAACAAGCTCGACGCCAAACTTGTTTCCCAGGTGATATTTTCTTTTACTATAGCGCTGTTTTTGTGTTTTGTTGTATCAGCACTCTAAAAGTCGGGGTTTGAGATGAAGGAGGGATGAAGCCTCGGTCAGGAAGCGGCTCCGGCGCCGGATCTGGACGGATCTGGGATCTGCGGGGGCGGGGCTCGGCAGAGGAACCAGTCGGCGTGGGACTGAATGTGAAAAGGGAGTGAATAGAGAATGTATGAGATGAGGTTTGATAGGAAGTGAAAGATGAGAGAAAAATTGAAATACTTTTAGTACAAACATGCTAGATGAGAGTCAGCTTAGTATTTATGGAATGTGACTCTGTTGAGTACGAGCAAATCAACACAATCACGGTTTTCTCTCATTGAGACTCATCTATGTTTCACTTTGAATGGAATAATGACATAAAATCTAAGGTGATGTATTAACCAAAACACATTTTTGGGGGGAATCTTGTTCAAACATGACACGCCACGCTTAAATGCAATACTAAACAGCATCTTGTCCAGATGTTGCTCATTCCCTATTATTTTCACTCAACGCCCAAGTTCCTCCTCTGGGATCATCTTGATTTGAGTCCTGAGTTGAGTTCTTCTCCTTTCGCCCCTGGCGGCTTGAATTAACTTCGCTCCGTCGCGCGCATTGGAAATCAGGTCCTTGACATGCACTCCTGTCTTTGACAAAGCCTTGGGTTGTTGTAGTTGCTCCGAGATGTGCGGCATTGAGCGAGGTATTCCCAACTCTACCGAGTTGCGTTCTTCGCTCCTTCGTGCAAAGAAATCCTTGATAACCTCCCTTACACTACCATCGTCTCCATCAAATTCGTCGTCGTCATCTGTCTCGAAAGTACTGCGTGGTGGAGTGATGATGCTCGCAGTATCTGATGTGGGAGGGATTGAAGGCGAGTATGGTCCCTTTGTGGGGTAATTCGTGGCTGTCAAGGACGCTCGACTAGAGCTCGCCGACAGAGCAGAATCCTTTCTTCGTGTAAACAGTGACCGGGCTGAAACGCTCAGGCGTCGACTGAGCGAAGAGCGAGATCGTGTTAGGGAAGAGGTGCCACATATAGACTGTCGCTTGTCGTTGTTGGCCAGTCTAGTGGCGATCCGATGATACTCATCTGCCGTCTCGAGGTCGCTAAAATAGTTGTAAGACGACCCTGCTTGCCAATTAAGATCTTCATCGAACGGGTCCTCCAGGTCAGGAACAGCTGCTGTCGTAGATGTTGCACTACTTAGGCGTCTCGTCTTAGCCACGTGCAATGAAACAGAACCCCGGCGAGCTTTGGGTGATTCCGGAGCGGTATAACTTTGATTGCTCAACACGCTGTCGCAGTCTGGCTCCAGTGGAGGCATGCTGCTATCAGAAGTTCTTGGCTGATAGTCTGCAAGTGGCGTAGGCTCATCGTCAAATATTGGCTCGTCTAATGATACACTGTAGCCACTGGACGAATCGTCTCGAATTGATTTGGGTGAGATGGAAGGAGAAATGCTTGCTCGTCGGGATGAAGGAGATGTCCAGTCAACAACAGGGCCGATATCGTGACCTGTGATTTGCTGAATCTTTTGCGAGGATCGTCTTTCGCGCAGAGACGTAGCACCTGAGATACTCATACGTGATGCGCGTTGTCGTGTAAGAGCTTTTGGTACAATCACAGGAGGTTGCTGAGGTAATGCCTTGGGGTCATTTCCTGGTCCTGTGGTCTTGGGAAATGCACTGAACCTTGGAGGACGTGGTGATATGGCTTTTGATGGGCTCCTTGACAGCATCGTTGGAGGTAAAGGCAAGGGCCTATTGCGGTAGAGGTATGCATTTTGTGGTGGCAGTACAAGTTCTATACTGCTAACTGAGCGTGTGCTACTTGACATATTCCCTGTCAATATGCACTTCTCTGTCGGTTCTGTCTTGTCGTTGTATAAGTCGGCCAAGTCGGGATGATGTCGTGGGGTCAGGGCCCTGCATGTAGGATTTATCGGCTTGCAACCCTATGGTGCCAATGGCGGTACCGCAAGTGACAGTAGTTCGACTCCCAATCGAACCTTATGGAGCGCACGGTTCTCTTTGTCTTGGTGACAACTAAACTTCGAGTCGACCCCGCCACAAAGAACTTCCTGTGCTTTCGTTGATAGGGTGCGAGATCGATGTCGTGATGTTGATGGACGAGTGTCGCTGAAACCGTAGGAAATAAGAAACGCAAGAAAACAAAATGTTGGAAAGCAAAATAGAGGGAAAGCCTCGCCTCACACAGACTTGAGTCGTCCACTCCATCTTATGAGTTTGCCTGGGCAATTGTGAGTTTGAGCCGTCATAGTCCGGCGATATTTCCAAGCCTATGGAATCTCAGCATTCGTCCATCTCCCTCCGGAGTCACCTGGCATTTAGCGGGCTGTGGCGGGAGGCTTGAGTCTAGGCTCACTAAGTCGGGCGACACATATTGGCCAAGGCCACGGACAACATTCCAGTCTTGGAGACGGAGACAGACCGCCCACGCCTCGCGAGGTGCTGACAAGGGAAAAAAGTCTGTCTTTCCCATCACTTTGGGGAAAATGGATGAAGATCTTGAAGATTCTTCTGCATCTGGACGTGGCAACCCTTCCTGCACAGACACAACATAAAGCCATCATCGTTGAGAAACCATACGGCCACTGACAGCAAGCCTGACAAAGATTGATTTAGAACTTGGCGGGAACCAGACAGCGCCATCACGCGCGCTCTGAGGGCCAGCATTTCCAGGATTCACCGCAATGTTCGAGTCTTCCGGAAGCATCGTCATCGCTTGTTGAATCCCGATTCGCCCGACTCAGTTGACATGCCCAACTTTGTAGCTAAATCGACTTTTTCGTCCGGGAAGGGCAAAGCTGCCACTACTGGACGCGGGACGACCCAGTTGGCTCAAGATAGCGAGATCGTCAGGTCAAAGCCATGTTGGTGTAAACTTTCCCGGTTACCGGGAATGGCCTCGTGGCATCTCAAGCCTTTGCCGGCCAAACCCTCAATTTTGGATATCTGAGCAGCCAGCATAAAGCCTCAGATAGGAATGTTCATGACAAAGAGCATAAGGATAAGGAAAAGCGTTCAGCTCCGGCCAAACTTTGGCCCAAAGCCGTAGTCGAATATTTCACTAGAAATCCCAGTTCTATACACATTGCCCCAAGCGCCTGAGTAGACCACCATTTAGTTGCCGTTGTTCCCCAAATCAAGTATGTCGGTGACGCCATCAATCATCTTCGTCGTCCTTGCCCTGATAGTCCCCAAGTAGAATGTCGTCGATGCCGAGGCCAGTAGAGTTGTTCCTAAGCCACTCCGTCTCAACGCGAAAGAATATCCATACCCATCGTCGAAATACCTCGAGGAATTCGATGAGAAAGATTCCGCCCTCCAGATCGCTGAATTTGTCCAGACGGCCGTTGAGCTTCATCGACCACGTACATCTCAGCATCAAATCCATGCCGATGACCAAATAATAAAGGTTAGGATTCCTGAAAACCAAGCGGTCCCGTAATCCAAAAGGGTGAGTAGGGAATTCACGGTCCTGCTTCGAAGAAAAGAGAGTCATGTCCCAATCCTTGGTCACATCCCAGTAAAAGGAGTAGAGAGAATTGATGAGTACAGCAACAAGCCAAGCTTTGTGCAGAGCTGCCTTTGATTCAGGGTCCTCTACCGACCTCTGCCAAGCGCTGGTAATCAGTACTGGGAATGCTGTCGAATATTTGAGTGCGTTAGCCAGATGCTGGCCGCCCCATCCTGTGGACTCCTTGTATGGGGCTCGTCGAACACGAAAGTATTCGATAAGGCACTGTCGAAATCGTATCAAACTCGGCACCCCCATAATCAACGGCACGAGCACTGTTCCTCCACAGTTGCGATCGGGTCGCTGCGTAGACGATCCTTCCGCTGAGAAGAACATGCATAGAGTGATGAAGAGGTCTCCAAAGACCTTGGCATATGATGTCAGAACATCAGCCAGCAGAATGTCGCCAAATTTGCCGTCCTGCGGTTCAGCGAGTCCTCCAATACTAACGCGCCGCAGTGTAGCCAGAAACCTCCTTCTTCCACCACTGGGTAGGTTCCTCAAAGGAACCACGAATATGGCAATCAAGGCCGAGAGGTATGTCAATGGCATCCAACCAAAGGCAATGACGCGCTCAGGTATACCCCATGTGCATAGCCAAAACAGTGTCACCGAGAATGCAAACAATGCCGAAAGGGCTATCGCGAGGCGATACGTCGAGCCATGATGCGGGATGTGTTGCGGCGATGCTCGGCCGGGATATCGAATTAGTTGCGGTACGTCGACATTGAAAAGGTAAAGGCAATGAAGATTCAACCCCCATCCCCATACAGCTGCTATCAGTTAGAAACGGTTTATGCGCTCCGATATAGGGTTCCTGTACTTACCCAAAGTTGCGATAAAGCCTACGCGGTAAGGTAGCGGAAAGGCCAAGCTGAAGGAGTCTAGCCCCGGGTCAACAGCCGGATCACCGTCCATTGAAGCGAACCGCCATCGGGCGAATGGCAGAGGAGGATTAAATGACGAGAGCGCTCAAAGGAGCAGCAACGAAAGAGCCTTAAATAATGGTATCAAAGAAACGACAGAAAGAAAAGTTCATGAGGTCAATGCAAATACGACAGTCCAAGCTGTCCTTAACTTTAGGTGAGATTAACAAGGGCGGGTCCACCTTCTTTTTTTCTTTCAGGGGTACCTTCCAGCAACGTCAGGTATTTCTTATCTCGAATCTCTTATCGCAGATTCATGCTGAGCCACAATGCGCCACATTAGATCGGACAGCCTCACTCAACTCACTTACCTAAGCTTGCCTAGACGCAAAACTTCCGCCTAGAAGAACCCCACGCGTAACCGAGCTCATCGAGACCCCACTAAGCCCACCACACCAAACCCACCCATGCCCACGTTACTTTTGAGGTTGTTTGGTTCCGTTAAAGGATCATCGCCTGGCGACGTAACAGTCCTAGGTAGTTAAACGACATGCAAAGAATTGGCAGACGACTCATAGTGTGGAGACTCCGACGAGCCTGACCTGCCCTGCTCAATGAGTGACGATGCAATTCTGTTTTCGCGTCCATCAACTCATCTGTTCCAAGACCTGGAAAACCTGATCTACAGCGCTAGATTCCGAATTGCAGCCGCACACCTTTTGTCAGGCCGTTGAAACAAGCCCTCTGGCCATTCTCAAGCCCCCATATCTCTCTCAACGCTAGCGAGCTCCAGCCCAATGGCCCTAGTACGGCCACAAGCGCTCCTCACCGCAGATCTAGGGGTTAAATCCGGCTTGATGCCATTCGCTAGCCCGAGTTTTTGGAACTGCGAGGAGGCAACGGAACCGCGACTCCCCTTGCCCCGGCAGACCGGGCCTCCGTCGACTGTACCGTAAGCTCGCGCGCGGGTGACCAAAGACGTTTGTCTTGTCCCTCCTCCCTTGTCTTTTCGGTCGGTTGTCTAGAAGGCTGGTCCTTGTCCAGTACGCTATCGACCGATGGCCAAGCCAAGGTCTGTTGGACTTGGATAGAAAATCCTTTACAATCATGAAATTATCCGGTCTAGATGGCTTAGAGCCAACATACATAGATCCTGGCCCAGCGTATGTACACATGCTGGGGGCCTGGCATTTCGCCGATTCAGGAGAGGAGGTTATGCAAATCAGAATCACATTCACAGCATGCCCTCATCGGAAGCCGTACAGAGATGGAATGCTCTTACAAGGCTGAGTAAAAGGACGTGGCATTGGACGATTGATTCAATTTGGGACACCCCATGAATGGACCTATGACCAAACGCCACTGTCACCTCCCAGCGGGAATGACACAATGGCTTCCGATTCTTTGTTGACGGACCCTGGAAATGACAGAGGTAGACCCAACTTTTCACTCGTGTGCTCCTTTTGCCTGCCGTTGAACCCGCCAGCTTCCCACCAGGGCGTGAAGTACTGTAAGGCGAGGTGTGGCTCAAAACTATGCAAAGCAAACAACCCTGGCGGATGCAATCTTCCTTGAGCTCAAGTCCAAAAATTCGGCGGCACAATCGGCAGCCGACTCAGAACCCCCCATATACATAGACTAACCAACCCGCTGGCTGACAATTGGGGAAGCCCAACTTCCATTGTGGTTCTTTATGACATCCATGGATACCTTATTATCCGGGTTTCTAGACCTAGAAGTCTTCTGGCGTACCCGTTTACCATGAACCTTCCTCCACAACCGCCAAGTTTCGCCGCCGAGTTTATTGCTGAAGATCCTGGCAGACCTGTACCCCAAAAGCCCATCCGCAGAAGGGGCCTGGGGGATCGGAGAAAATGGGTCCAGAACTGGATGAAGAAGCTGCCTCAAGGGGATGAGGATTGGGACAACAACAGCCCCTCGACACCAGAGGAGATTCAGCGCCTGCGTGATCGCCTAACACTCTCCCACATTGAGTCACGCCAAGAGATGGATTGGGAAACTCTCCTCAATACCTACGCTGCTGCTGCCAGAGACTTTGAGGGACGAGAATTCCAACTCCACTCTATGGTCATGGTCGCCCTCTGTCTTGTGGCTCATAGTCAGGGCCTCACAAGGGAATTGGTAATTGAGCTCATGGCCAAATCTGTCAGCGGAGGCAGTGATACCCTCAGGTCCAAGCGATTTGCACTGCCCAAGTGTGTACAGATTGGTGATGCGCTGGCCAAAGTACTGGGAGTAAGAGCGTATGAGCTTCCATTAAGAGGTAGGCTTTCTCGAACGCACGCTCAGTCTATCAATACAAGATCTTTATCCTCACAGTATACAACCTAGTCAACTCCTATTTCACCTTTGGTCAACACTTTACCGCCGAATGCTTCCCGATCCTGCGCGATGAGTCTGCTCTTGCACACCGTCCGAAAACCAAACTACCTTCACAAGTACTCAGAATACCAAGCCTCGTCTTTGATGTTTGCGACGGAAAACTCAGGTAGGTGACCGAACTGTGCTACTACCCCGTCGTTGCTTGGGCTTACACAGTCGGTAGCCTCAAGCAGATTGAGAAAGGTCTCGCTCCAAGCCCTGCGAAGTCGGGCAGCGCAAGCAAGAACGGGAATGGCGACGTCTTCGACCCGACAAATCATGACATGATACACATCATGAAATAGAAAGTCGATTATCATGAACTCGATACTGGTTCCAGCTGGAGGGGGATATATAGGAACCTAATATGCCCTCCCTTGGCTTTCAATCCTGTCTCTCGCAGGTGGAGCGCAGAAGTTGGTTCCCACGCCTCTTCCTGCCAGGACCGATTGTTTCTAGCGACGAGCTCAACGTCGTAATTGGTGTTTCCGAGGGCTACGACAAGTGCCGTATACCCTTTGAGCAATGTGGAAGTGTTGTCTTTTTCAAGACGAAAAGCCTGAGGGCTAATTTCTGGCTTCTTGAGATCCTTGACGACCATTCCAAAACTCATCGCCCAAGACTCGAGGTCTGCGGCCTAGGAAATATTAACACACGCCCAGGACAAAGGGTTGTTGTTTCTGTCGGGAATAAAACAAAAATAAAGGAGGGGAAAAATTAATACCAGATCTTGTAAAAGCGCCTCACATAGTTTCTCACATGATTCGGGCAAGCCATAACTCAATAAACCTTTTTTCTTCTCAACGGGAAAAAGAGTCAGCACTTCTGTCGTTGCATCCTGCTGCAGGGTCTGCACATGAGGTTTTAGAGGCAGCAGCCTGTACGAGGGAGTTGTCATCCTTGGGTACTTTCATTGCGCAAGTTGTGTGCCGCCAAGAAGATTCGAAAGACGGCCGGGGGCCTAAACAACCAACAAAGTACACGTTTTGGCACCTGGGAATCACAGGGGGATGCCTCAGGCTTCACGGTAGATCAGATCGTCCGCGGGGGATTTGTATGCCGTGGTGATCCCTATCCGATCGCTACCTGGTAATAGTACCAAACGTTGGGTTGCCGAGAAAAGAGACAACATCTACGCATACATGTTGTGCATTTGTTCACCGGGTATGTACTTTTATCATCCTTGGCAGCCTAGGTATGGTTCAATAGATGTCATAGCTGTTCGGCAGACAACCTTAGACAATCTCACTCAGAACTGCCTTGCTATATCCACGCCATGCTTTGCCGAGAAAAAACAGGGCCGCCGTTTGACGGATCATTTCTTCCAGCAAACAGCACACGATGGCTGCATATGCTGCCGCTAATAATTGATTAAATTGAATCAAATGACAAGTGCAAATTTTCCTGGTGAGTCTCATATATGCATGACCTCTAAGCTAAACCCATAATTAGTGAAGACAGAGTGTGATTGTGCCTTGGGAGTAAAGTTCCCACTCGTCAGGCTCTCTGGCTGCAACTCGTTGGGTCTAAATCTGTGATGCCTGAAGATCATTTGGTTCGATTTCCAGAAGACATCACTCTAAGATAGCGCTGTGTCTCACTCGTCTCAACGTTATCGACTTCTTAGACGTCAAGTTTCAAGCATCGGTCTTGAGTCGGCTTCAGTACTAAAGGGTTAGTTAATTTGGTTAAAAAGAGGAAGTCTTGCGAGCTTATCCCAATCCGTTGTACAATCTCTTCAATCCATAGACATTAGCACTGTCCGCTATTTTGTTAAGGCTGTCATTTTGCCTCAGATATGACGGTCCAGAAATGAGATAACGACCCACTCTCCTTCTCAATGGCCCTGAAGCCCCAGATCGACTCGTGGCCTTAATCTTGTAGGGATCGCGATATAGGGCGGCGGCACCCATTCTTATGATGCTGTGACTGACTCGCGAACTCCCGCTTCTCCGTGTCTCCGCGCCTTGGCAAGGAATCCCGAATCTCGGACCCAAGTGACGGGAAATCAGCATTCTGTATAGATGTAGAAAGCGGAGAGTACAATCGTTGCTGTCCATTGGTCCGAGTATGTCTCTCGGCCATTTGGCTCGTGTAAGAGAATCACCGAAAACGGTGGGTTTACGCGTAATAACGGCAATACCTATTAAATGGGTCATGATTAAGCGACAGTAAAAACGTCTAGATGACGTAGACAATTCTTCTTACAATATTAAATAAGAGCTATCTAAGTGGCTCGGGGCTCAATAAGAGAGCGATGTCGGATCAAGTTGAACAAGACACTCCTTTATATATCCATGTACCGACCTACTTTTCACCCATCTATGGAACCAATCGGCTTTGGGCCTGTCAAGCATATCAAATAACAAAAGAGTTCACATGTAGAAGCTTAGCTATGGGGGAAACTCCATATCCACGGAGATGCCTCTCGGTGACGATACGTAAACAAAGTCATAAAGAATTGCGATGATCTTTCCTCTTCTGTACACTCTAGAGCTACCACAAGTTCCACCTTGTCTCTGCAAACCCCGCAACCGATCTACGAGCTAGCAAGCTTCCATATTATTTCCACATTATGCCAAGCGTCATGGAAGCAGGGCTGAATCGCTTACAAGAGTCCGGTCTCATCCCATCGGCTAGCGACTTTCAGGGTCTCCTCACGTCTGTGCTCTCCCGAAAGCCCTAGAGACGCCGGCTCAATGAGATATGTAATACTCGGCGGAGGAAAGTCTTTGCTTCCGGCGGATTTATACTGTTGAATAGGATAATTTAGAGTTGGCTTAGGAGCGGGCCGTGCCCGCAAGAAGCCCCGTTGTGCATTGTTAAAGCCGTCGTATTCTCTGCACTGATGAGGCACATGCGAGTCCCCTAATAGCCAGATTGGATAAATGACCGGATTATGTCCGTAGCCTCTAATAATAGTTGGTGTATCTTCTTCGCTTCGGTTGAAATCTAGCATCAACTGATTAGATTCGAGCCCTGTAATGCGTGTCCCCTATTTGCAAGTGAACAGAAAGCGGTCAACCGATTGGGTATACTTGAACGTAGCGAGACTTGTCAGAATCAGTGAATTGGCAGTCTTTTCCTTAGATTAAATGGCGAATAATTGCTACCCAGGCTCTACCACTCAGGTCCGATAACATTAATGCCAATAACGAGGATATGCCTATTTTGGCAGAGTTGTTCTCAACCCCGAAAGTTCGCTAAGCCAGGAGATGGACAGCGGGTGTGGCGTGGAGCTCAGTATGTCACATACCAACGGCAAAATTAATTTTTTTGTTCCTTAGGAATCAGCTAACTAGTACCTGTCTGTCATTACAAAAAGAGGTATAGTACCAAGTCTTCCATGTGAAGAATGGTTATCGGTAGTGAAATGTGACTCTTGGCATCGGAATGTAGCCCGTGCCCTGACGGGATGAACTCCTGGTCGAGCAAGCCTCAAGCTAATAATAGCAGATCTCGTCTAGGTAGCGACGGTACGTACAGTACGACTCTTATGGCGACATGAACTGGTCAAGGCGCTTTGACATCCAATGTTAGGGTTTGTGGTTGTACCGATCAGTTACTGGTTAGACCAAGAGGAGGGCGCAGGAGGAACAAAGGAGCTTGTGTGGCAGAGTTGCATACAGCAATGTTAGAGCTAACAACAAACTGCAGTAGGAGTTTTGAATAAATGGTAGGTAACGAAACTGCAACTATCCCTTTAACTTCATTGGTGCGTGAACGCCATGTGTAGTAGGTGAGTTTCGGGCTGGCGTCAACAATAAGAAGTGCACATGTATCGTGAAGAGTTTCACGACTCCCCTATGCGGTAACGCTTGAACGAGTACCGAATCTGTCTAGCTACACGAGTGCGGCAGATAAGGTACTGCAGCCTATTGCCTTGTAAAGGGGAGAACAGACAATTACCGAGAGGATGCATCGTTCGAGCGGCTGTCGTGGCTTAGAACTCAACTCTTGATCGTGAGACAGTGACATGTCGCGAGATCCCACCTTGAAGGACAAAGTGCAACGGAGAACATGCTGAAAGAGACAACGTCGCTTACGTCGATTTTATTGGGTGCCTCTTATTGCTTTTGTCTAGGGCTGTCGCAGAATACGCACGCTGCAACACTAGAGTCGCTTAACATTGAGAGCAGACTTGAATGCATCGTAGTAAAACAAGGGAGAAGAATGTAATAATGCGCCTATCACAATCAATCTCTTGTTTTAAATTGAATGTCTTCAAGTTATCTTGAGCCATATCTTGCATGGTTGGATGCCTCACATGGAGTTATTTTGGGGTTTGAATGTCCCCCCCGGCATATACATGTGCAGATCCAGCTGAATACTACGCCTCTATCTTACTCTCTAATTGACGTTTTGTCCAGAGCACACCCATTTTCGCTCTGTCAGCTTCCCATTGGATCCTTATTGTACTGAAAACACTTCCGCGACAACACCATTGCACTGTGACAACCCACAACCTCTTGAACACAGTAGACTAACTCCTAGAAAATAGCCCATCATCATGAACAAATACAAGCTCATGAAGCTCTCGATGACGCCCGAGTGGGAGACCAAGTGGAGAGGGCAACGTGGAACTGCAGCGAATATCCAATCAAGACATTATAATCGTGGGGTCGGATCAGGTCCAAGATATGGATGTTCGGATCTAGTGCCCTTTGTTTACTTTAAAGACCTTGGCAATCAATATTGACTCCTGTTTAACTTTCAGCTGCTCGTAAAAAGACCATTAGTTAACGCGCTCCGTGCGTTACAGTACCCATCCACGGATCTATTTGCAGCGATATCTGCAGGTTCCTTGGACGTTGGACTCAAGCATGTCCAAGGGGTAAATTATAGTGAACACAACCGGGCTGATGGTTAATTTTGGGGAGAACGCCGATCTTCCCATGAGCGAGCGAGTGACGGTGCTGCTATTTGTTCCTTTTTTTCTCCCTTAGGATCTGCCAAACACCACGTTTTGTCCTTTTCTTTCAATATCATCTCTCTCGTGCATCGTTGCTTTGTTCTGAAGGATAAAGTACTTCTACTTAGTGCTTACATCTAATCGTCCGATTTGATCCAAGCGTGCCATACCTTCCCTTTTCAATAAAAAAAGAGACCCGCCATCGTCACGCCTCGACCTGAACCTGGAGAAGCCTCAGCCACACTCTAACGCCTGGTCCCAGACTCGCCAACCAATTCGATCCTACTGTACGATAACGACAACAAAGACTCGTTCACAGCTCGGTTCATCTCTCTCTTCCTCACTCTCTCAACCATCATCGCGACTCTTCGACCTGATATGGTCTCTGGTTTCCCGCCGTAGAGCGACAGAGCGTCATGGACGCGTCGGCAACCGACGTCCGTCGCTCGAGCATCGAGAAGATGCCCATTCCTCCACCTCCGCCTTTTGATAGCCTTCCCGACGAGATCATTGAACAGTGAGTGTAGCTTGGATTTCCTTACCTCTCTTACGCGATAGCTGTAGCCTTGCGTATCACGAGATGATGATCCCTCTCTGAATGACAAGGCCCTATTGCCCGTCTCCTATTATCATGTGCTAACGCTCGTGGTTCCCTTTTAGGATTCTCCAGGTTACCGACCCCAACGGCTTCGCGTCTCTTGTACTCCTCAACCGCAAGTGGAGAGCTGTCTCGCAACGAGCCCACCTCTACTTACACCAACTATCGAGATGTCCTTCATATGCAGCAAGCCATCCTACTCCCCCTCCCTCCGACGATGACAGCCTCCCCGAGTTACGTCGCCTCTTCGCCCGCGAAGTCAAGCGGAATCTCTTCGAAGCTTATTTACGACCGAAACAAACTACATTCAAGCTCATCTCAACCTCCATCAGCTCTTCATCATGTCCTGGCGGCGAGGGTATGCAATATAGCGCTTCGCCACGAGGACACCATCTTCTGGCCTATAACTCGGGTAGGATTTACGTGATTGATGTAAGAGGGCCAGATCTCGAAGTAAAGAGGGAACTCAAGATTCTCCGACGTCCTGTCGCGGCCTGCATCAATGATAAAGGCACCCTCTTGGCAGTTTTGTCTACTGAGATGCAGGTTGACCTCTACGACTTGGAAAAAAGCCCGCCCCGTCGCGCTCAATCCATCATTCTCGACAATACACCTCGAACGATAGCTCTGTCGCCATGTGGATCTGTTTTGGCTGCTGCATACGAAGGTGGTATTGAGGTATCGTCTTTGAGGTCTGACGCCCTGGCTACTGATCGAAGGGCTGTCAAATGCGATGCCGTCGATGCTCTGTCCTTCTCCTTCGATGGGACTCAGATTCTTGGAACTACTATTCATTCCGCACCACCTAGCACTGTCATTATCACAGCACCGTACTACGATCCAGGTCCTCACATGTCCGAAGATAATCTGAGCCCGCTGTGGACGACATCAATTCTGTTCCCCAACACCAGCCGCGACTGCAGTCATGCAGTCCTGCTCCAGGATGGCAACGAAGAAGAAGCAAGCTGGACTTTTACATACGACCGGAGTTTTGAGACATTTCGAGCCGTTCGAATCGATGACCTCAGAAATGGTACTACGTACTTCACTGGGCCTGTGCCAAGCGCATCTTCACAGGCCAGGCTCATTCCTTCTACACTTCCAGCTACGACATATCGAGGAGAACTAGTGTCAGCAGGGTTCCAAGGGAAGGAAGTGTGGATTTATGGTGTACCTGAAGACCTGGATGCTGTCCCTGATAGCTCATCATCATCAAACGATGGATCTTCCTCCGGCCTGGGTAGGCAAAACAGCGATCGCAGCGGCACTTCACGGCGGCCATCCACCCGAGCAAAGGATACTGAGAATGGCAGAGTACCTAAATGGCAGATTCTGTGTGACAAGTTGAGAAATACTTTTGTCTCGGGTTTCAAGGTGGCAGAGCTTGCGGAAGTGAAAACGGTCAAATGGGTTGCCGATTTTGGTAGTTCATCCACCCAGGAGCGCTTAGCGATCACTGCTAGGGGCGTTGGCACACCCCGTTTGATTACTGAGGAGGAAGATATGGATTTCGTCGATGGTGGCCGAATTACACTCTTGGATTTCGACTACGGTATCTGTGACGGAACCAAGTCTGAAGTTACGATTGAGGTCGGCACGGATAACCCTGAAGTACTGGAAGAAGAACAGCGTGACCTTGCAACAGAGGTCGCTATTGTTCGGCGACGGACTGTTGCTCAAAAGCGAGGTGGCCGCGGTGGCTCATCTTTGCTTAGGGCTGCTACATCTGCTTCGCGAGCTCAAGCTACTCCTCATGCACCAGCTGTCCCACCTGTTCCACAGTTGCCGAGACATGATGACAATAATGACGACGATGATGATCCTTTGCTTCCGCGAAGGATGGGTCAACATCCCCCTCAAACGGCAGATCGACAGACAGCTGAGCCTGAAAACGACGAGGATGCAGACGTGGCAACGATCGAGGAGATGGAGGCACTAGATGCCCCATATGCGCACGCCAGCCCTCGCTCCCAGACTACACTTCGCCGTGCTGCGACGGCTGCCGCTGTTGACAGATCCCTTCATCCTAGAACAGCGGATGGACGACGGATTGAATATCGTCGTGCTGACGGCCGGAGGGAGCATCCACACGAGAGCGATGCTGACAACTGGGTACCTCCTCCACCGCCATATCAAAAGGAGGATCCGGGACCAGACCTGCCAGCCTTCATGCGCGGTCCATCTGTTGCTCCTCTGAGTCCTAATGGTGGTGCCGCTGCTCCTGCTCCCCCTCCCGTGCCAGCCTTACCAAGTCATCTTCGATCTGAGACTAGCCAAACTTCTAGTACTATCGACTCAAAAGGTAGACAGAACACGGACAGTTTGCCGCCTCATCCTGCACTGAGCGACTCCAATACCACAAACCGACCTCAAGCTGATGATGCAGTCCAGCCTGGCGTGAGTCCTTCGCCTCAGCAAGACGATGGTGGTGATCTATACGACGTTACTCCGCCGGAGTCGCCGCGACAGGCAGCAGTTCAATCTACAGAGGCAACATCTGAGACTAGAGCACGGCAACCTTCGGTCTCATCGGCTATGTCCGCCATTACATCCAGGGCTGTAACAGTTCCCGTTGATTCTATGGATGCGGTCCGACAGCCGTCGCCACTACAGGCAAATACTTCAGCCCAGGAACAACCCAGCTCTAGATCTCAATTGCCAATGGTGAATGTGGATGCGGTATCAGCGGCCGATTCTGCGGCCCAGCCTGAACCAGACTCGACGCCTAGAGTGAGGCGACTGTCAAACGCTCAAACTTGGCCTCGAGCCACTAGGCCTGAGGCCGATCAACCCGTTCATCCAGCTCCAGCTGGTGGGTTCCCATTCCCTGTGTCTGCACCTGGTGAACAATCGGCCATAGATGAGTCGATGTCGGGTCTGCCGCCTCTGCCAAGCTCTAGTCAGCTTGCAAGCTTGAGCAAGAGAGTCAGTCAGGGCAACCCAAGACGCTTTTCTGGAGGCTTCCAGGTACCACGAAGACCTGTCGGGAGTGTCGATGGCAGTTCGTACATGTCAAATTCACTGCCCAACTCGTTCTCTGCAAGGCCGTCAAGCCTTACTCAACCTGAATTTGATCAACCTCTCATTATCAGCACGCCTAGGGGTGTATCAGGCGCATTTGACTCTCCGAGCCGACAGGTATCTGGTCGACGGAATGAACCTCCACTGCTGGCCCCGGTACCCAGGCATCCACGCCCCGTTCATGGGTCTGGTCAGCGGCCGACGGTCGAACGCCTTGAAACCATCTATAGCATTGCCTCTTCTCATGGAGGCAACCCACCACCAATAGTACCACTGCCTGCCCAGCAGGTACCCGCATGGTTGAATGCTCCTCCGGTGACGGTCACCAGAACATCTCCAACAGTGAACCGTCGGCCAAGTCGTGCTGAGCGGAGTGCTGCTAAGAACATCAAGGATGCTAAGAAGCGTGGTTGGACAGCCAAGCCTAAAAAGAAGAAGAAGAAGGGAACAGATGCTGCGAGCAGTGCGGGCTGGACGGATATCTCTACCGGCTCTGGAGAAAGAGAAAAGGAGAAAGAGAAGGATAGGAAATGTATTGTCATGTGAGGAAGCATGCATGCACAAATTGTCTACATTAAATAAGGACGGGGAGGTAATGGCCAGGTATTGGCGTCGCACAGGCGATCTTTGGACATTTGATGACGCACACACATACCCAATCGCTACAGTTATATTTCTTGTACTTGTTGTTTTCCTTTGTTTGCGATCTAATCCTCAGGGATTCTGCTTTGATCACTCGCTAGGTTACCTTGTCTTGTGCGAAAGGGTTGGCATAGCGTGTTCTGTCATGATTATGGGAGCGTTGGAGTCAGCAAACGGCAAACGGGACGTGATACACGATGGGCAGGGTAGGAAAGTTGAAAAGTGTTAGTCTTATTAGGAATTCGGCTATGGTCACAGATTTTACTTCCATATTATCAAACATATACAAGTTATTGGTAATTACATGCAACTCTGGTTCACTATGTGGCAGTTTGATATCGAGGTATTACACCGTCACATTGGCAAAGTCAAGGCAAGTGAATGAATATTCGCATATCATTTCAAAACTAATCTATGGCTCTTATACAAAAAGACTAAACAAAGAAAACTTATTAAAACAAAAACGGCAGTTGGGTCTTGTCATAGAAGCCCAGGGTATAAACGACAGCGACTCCCTCCATGCGTATCTATGTATGTAGCGAGAGGACTCCCATCGTGCACAGCAGATGGTAGTGGGTAGTAGATTAAGTGAGAGAGATGATTGTTGTACAACTCTTAAGGAAACAATGAGAGAGTGTAAGTGTTTAGATCCTTGGTGTTGTTCCAGGCACATAAGGCTTCCCTCGTCGCACAGCGCCGAGGTCAGCCTCGTCCATAAGATCTGTAAATGTCGTAGCGCGCGTCAACGGACGAGGCTTGACGATTGTGCTCGGGTCCGCAAAGATGTTGATGTTCTCACTGCTCGGCTCGCGCTGAAGCTCAGGGGTAGCTGGGTGACGACTACAGTATGAAGACGCCTTCATTGCGCGAATGGGCGGTAGACGAACGTTGCCGCGGCGCAAAGACTCATCATCGTCAATAGGACTGGGCTGATGGTTGGGAGATGGGTTGGGCGAGTCAAAAGGGTTAGGGATGGAGATGCGAATGCGAGGAGGAGGAGCGTTGAGGCGATTGCTAGCGTTTGAAGGCTGGCGCACAGGCACGATACTCGAGCGCTGAGTAGATGGTGTCTTGAGTATAAAATCTGCGCGGTACGAGTTGGGTTGGCTGATGGGCTCAGAGATGATGTTGCCAAATGAGGCGTCGCTGTTGGAACGACGGCCGTAGCTGTAGATGTGGCTACCCTTTTCCGCGTTTGCGGTCTCACGCTTGTTCTGGCGACGGACGTAGAGGAAGACGACGATGGCGATGATGAGGAGGATAATACAGCCGCCTACAACACCACCTACGATAGAGGTTGTTGCAGGGCCTGAGTTATCAGCAGGCTTTGAGTCCTTGTCCTTGTCCTTGTCCTTGTCCTTGTCCTTGTCAGAGTCGGTGCTGGCGCCTGAATCAGCTCCGGCTGTCTCTGTAGGTTCAGCGCTTGATGTCGGCGCAGCACTGATGGAGACAGTCTCAGGAGCCCCCGTGGCAGTAGAAATTGCGCTGGGCACAGCAGTCGAAGATTCATTGGGAAGTTCAGCACCCTTTGGGACCTCAGTCTGGTCCTTGTCGATAACACACTGCCCCTCCTCGCACGAGTATCCGAAGGGGCAGCACCCTTTACCGCATTTTTCCAAGTCGAGGTTAAATACTATGGTCTTGACAGGCGCGTTGGGAAACTGTCTCTGATCCTGTCCTCGGATATCGCAGGTGATGGGCTCGATTGAATTGCAAGTCGCCTTATCGGGACAACATACTGCTGTTGTCTGGCCCGCGAGGAGCATGCATGAGTTGTCCTTTGGACAGCAGAAGTTGGCCAGGTCGCTATTGCACGACGTCTGGTCTGAGTCACATGTATCGTCGCGGGAGAAGATATGGCTGGCGGGTAGGGCGGAGGTTGTCGAGGCACAGAGGGCTGTGAGGAGCAGAGCCCGTAGGGGTATAGGAAGTCGAGCCAAAATCATATTTGGCGTATGTGTGGGAAGTAGTCGTGGGATATTGCAGTCAGCTATAGCTGGTTTGAGTCTTGATAATGAAAGCTGTTTTCGTATGTGTGAAAGTTCTGAGTGTAAGGGAGATGTTGATATGTGAAAAGTCAAGTTGGACAAGGTACGTGGTGATCGAGTTTGTTAAGTCAGACACAGCCAGCGTGGGTGACAAAGATGAATAGTTGAAGCAGATGAACAAACGTCTTGTTTGTTGTTGAACAGTAAATACAAGTAGTAGAGGACAGAACAGAACAGAAGAAGAAGAGAGAAAAGAGGGAGAACAAGGGTAGACAAAGGCCGAGATTGAACGATGAGGTCACAGACAAGAGACCAAAAAAGACCATGTCTCTCTCCATCATCGTCCTTGCCGTTGCCGCCTTGTCCGTCAAGATCCATCTCGGCCCATTCATCCACGATATGGCATGCCCGACTGTCGCATTAGAGTCTCCAGATGAGATGCCGGGCGGTTGGATACAGAGGCCGAGAGCCAGTCGCTGAGAGGATACGGGGCCTGTCACTCGACACGCGCTGGGACGAGGCTGTGCTTCATGCCCAAGGAATTAGAACTACTAGTTCCGTAGGGCTTTGGGGTATGGGGCTATCGTTGCCAGATCTTTGGCGATAGTGTTGCCATGGTTGAGACGATGGTGTAAGTCGCGAGAATGCTGTGGTTGGTTGCGTCTCAGGATAAGCGCGCGGCCAGAGATGGAAGCTGCTGATTGGCTACTGGGATTACTGGCGCTTGGAGAAATTTTAGAGAGTCTGGACGCTAAAGTCCAGTAAAAGTTTGGTTGTGGGGGTGCTTGTCTCAGGCATTGAAGCCTCCGAGCCAAGCGCTGAGGTTGGGCGCGTAGTCTTCTAGACTTTGGATGAGATCCAATAAGAGGTTCAACAAGATGGCCGCGACTATGGCGACCATACTACACTACACTACACTACAGAAGAATCTAGGCATCGAGTGCTGTGATGTGCTGATGAAGGAGTTATTTAGGCTTCAACGGCCGTCCCGTTATGGGCTGCCTCTCTTTCGTTTCTTGTCTGATGTCTGGTCATACTCGAGTTTGTGGGAGTCTCATGATGAGTTGTGAGTTTGGCAGACAGAGGATGGATGAATAGACTTAGAGTCACTTCACTTGTTCAGAGGCAACCCATGGACCTTGAGGCCCAATGGATCGACATGTTTGGTCTTGTCCTGAGAGAACAAGAACGAGAACAAGAACAAGAACAAAGCATCTAATGCATTGTTCACCGTCCTTTGTCTTTACCGACTCTGTAACTTACTTGTATGACTCAAAGGTGCACACGTAGCTATGATAGAAACCCTCCCAAAACCCTAAAGATGCTATAATCGCCATCCTAAGACTCGCCTATATCTTGACCCGTCTCAAACACCCCATGTCTAGCCTTGAAGATTTACCCGATCATCCACCTGTTGAACCCTTCCCCTGTAGCTATTCGCCAAAAAACTACACCCCTGGTCATTCACACAGAAAACGCATCTAGCAAAATCCAGATTTCGACCCGACCTCGGCTTTAATCCATTCGCATCCGTGGAGGCAAAAAGTCCACGTCTTCTCTGTGCTGCGGTCAAGGGCGTGTAAGTCTCGAGAGCCAATTGCTCCACGCACTGTCTAGAAAGCCCAAGGCGTATTCGCTTCTAGTGTACAGTAGTTAACTTGGGATTAACATGTTGAGAGAATACGTGGTTATCTGTGATGCACTGCGCTGCGCTGCTGTGTTGGTTCCTCTGCGAATCCCTCGCTATAGATGCACTACGACTCCCGCGTCCGGGGTTAGAGCGGGACGGGAGGATTCTAACGGTCTGAGATGTTGCATGCATTTGACTTGACTTTGTTGTAAATGAGGCATTCCATATAATAGATTAAATATTTGTAGCTTAGATAACGGCTTTTGTTCCCTGAGGCCATTCAATTGTCCTCGTACTGCATTTGCATCGCAGCGCATCGCATTCGGCCTGTTCTCTCTGCATCCGCGACAAGGACATGGCCTCAAACCTTCAACACGTGTGCTAAGAGTACAAGCTTCTGAGTACATGAAGCAATACATCGTCAGGCCACACAACAACCATGCCCTGCACTGCACTGCACCACAGATACCTTGCCTTGCCTTGCCTTACATATCTGCATCTTCAAACTCCCACCGTCAATGGTACCCTACCCGACGCCTCCCCCACACAAAGACTAAACCTCCCCGACTCGTCAAATCCATCTCGTGGTGTGATGATGCTGACCTGCCAGGGGACAAGGGTTCATAATAAGCACAGAGGAAGAAGGGAAAGAATCATGTCTGATACGGAATATATGCTGTAATCAGACCGAGGCATTAAAATTATCCATGTTTATGCTCTCGGAGTTGCTCTCCGCTTTGAGAGTCTTGCAGCCAGCCATCGAAAAAGGTCCCTAGATTTTGTGGTAATATGGTGTGACATGACCAGATATATCCCATCCCATCTTGTCATGTTTCTTCTAAATAAGGTGCGGGAATAATCAATCAAGTAGGTAACATCACAAGACGGACATGGCATGTATTTCCAATGCAACAACTGTGTGCTTGTACTTTCTTCATTGTCTACCTTGACTTGGCAAGGTGCTAGATATCCTGTATGCTAACCCATCCCATCCATCTGTCTTTCCACCACTCATCTTCTGGGATCTAAGCCCGTTTCCAGCTTCCCAGAGCCTCTCTTTTCGATCATCATCCCTGCTCAATCCCACACAGCGTCCCTATCTCCAAGTCCTGCCTTGCGCCGTGTTTCCCCCCCATACCATTGCCCGCCTGGTATCATGATGTAAAAAATGAACAAAAAACAATAGCGAGTGATTCCGAGTCTTGCGGTGCTCGGCCTTTTCCATCCAATGAACTAACACATAACGCGGCATCCTGTTGCCGCCCCATTTGTTCCTGCATATGGTCGTAACTCTTCTCATACCCTCATGCTGCTTCTCTCAACCAATCATCCCATTCCTCATCATGCATGTCCCTAACGCCTCGTCCCCTCCGACCAACTGTATCCAAATGTGTCGAGATGTGGTGTGTATCCAAGTGTCGCTCTGTACTCCACTTCCATCTCAAAACGCCTTGCGGCTTCCTCTAGTAACCCATCCCAGTAGGTATCATTGTATATGAAGTGAAAAATAAAGAGAGAAGGTATAATAAAGCAAAAAAAGGAAAAAAGTCCTTCAGGCCCTTTCGGGAAAAAGAAGGAAGAATGACAAAGCCTCGTATAGGACATGGAAGTGTTACTTCCAATCCTGGTCCTCGACGGCTGGCAAATGCCTGCTTCGCCTGTGAGGTGGCCCCGGCCGCTCTCATGTTGTGAAGAGAAGGTTAGAGTAGAACTTGATGGTTTCACCCAGCACACTCCAACTACCCTTCAAAGACCAGCCAAGAAGGTTCGCTAGAAGTAATGCTTAGATTAACAAGAAGTCCCATCCCTTCGATTCCATGACATCCCGCCAGTGGATGTGCAGCGGGGATACCTCCGACGTCGTGGACCCGGGTGTGCTCACGCCCGGAAGGCTATCATTCTGAATCCACACCTCGTGAAGGAGGGTGGCTACACGTCCCATGGTGCCAAACCTAGCTTGTTCACCTAGCTGAGCAAGGCGGTCCTCAAAGAAAGCTCGGAATGTGCTACCAGGGACGCTGATGGAACCGCCAACCAGGTAGACCCAAGCAAGGTTGCGGTCAAACCCATTGGGGCCCGAGGGGATGTGTTGAAGCACCGTTGTCAGTTTCTCAACCAGTCCCATGGGAGAAGGTTGTCTGGGGTTAAATCCAGGGACCAGGCTGCAGAGGAAGATGCGAGCAGCAATGCGGAAAGCCATGGTCATGTTCTTAGAAAGCTGCTTGGGTGAAAGGCTGCCATTGGCATTGAAGGGCATCTTGGGGCCCGCATCACCCATCTCAGTCAAGCTGATCTGCTCACCAAGAGCAGAAACGTGCTGGCAGAGTGTAAAGTCATCCATGCCGTCCTTCTTCAGGGACTCGAGGCAGGCGATCTCAGAGATGAGGTACATAACCCGGTCATCGCAGCCCATCAACTCGCGCAGTCCAAGGCTGGGGTTGAACTGGGAAAGATGCTTCTCGCGATAAGTGTGGGCAAATGTTGGTGATCGTCCCTTCATGGTGGCACCAAGAATGTCAATCCATGATGAGAGTGACATGTTGAAGGGAGTTTGCATTGAAGCCCTGGTGGGATCAGAGACGATCCCGGGAAGGTCAAGCTTCTGCACCAGGCTGATAGCTGCCTGGAAATGCTGGTGCCAGGGAATGTCCAGAAGGCCATCATCATATCGGCCGACGACAGACTGGAAGAAGATGAGACCAAGGGTAGCCTCAAGAATCTGCTGGTGGTTCTCATCCTTCTTGAGCGCCTCGCAGAGAGCCCAGATTGTAGCATAGCGGTGTCGCATGATGTCGTTGTCAATGTCCTCAGTAGAGGCATTGTTAGCGTGCGACTTGAGGTGCTGAGCAGCTACACTGAGACAGCAGTGAAGGTAGGCGCTGTTGGATTGAAGAGCAGGGAGGATGAGATCAGAGCTGACTGAGCAGTGCTGGTTGGACTCGAGAATTGGGAAGATGGTTGGCAGAACGAATTGAATGAAGTGATCCAGCAGGCGCTGATCATTCTCATCAAGCTCAATCTGGACCTGTCTCGTGTCCGTTGAAGGACCATGTGAGAAGTCAAAGAAGTTGCAGTTCAATGTCTCCTCAGAAAGCGACTCCTTGCGCTCTTGGAAAATTTGCTCGGTCCATTCGCCATCCAAAGGACCATTGGGAAGGACTGTACCAGCAGGAGGAGGAGTGTGGTAAGTGCTAAAGGTGGAGATATGCGACTCGCGAACTGTGGGCACATCATTGACAAACATCTGTCGCTCAGTCTTGACATCGATCTCATACGGCGAGTAGCTGCCGGACATGAGCTCGGGGTGCATGGGCGCACCGAATCCATACTCATTACCACTGGGAGGGCTGTTGAAGTTGAAAGCGGCAGGGAATTGAGAATCAATGGATGCGGATCTTGTGCGGTCGAGAGGATCAGTGAAGGTGGCTGATGTGGGAAGAGAGTGGGTGAGACCAGGAGGAGAGCTGGTGACAGAGTGCTGGATGTTGTGCGACGACTTCTCGGAGAGCTTCTTGCGCTTGATGATCATCTTGATGTCCTCTTTGTGTTTCCTGCGCATATCATTGTTGCTCCACCACATGGGGCGCTTGTACTCGCACTGCAAGCCGAGGTGCTTGCAGGCTGTGCACATGGGAGTTCCCTCATCGCACTTCTTGCGTCGCAAACGGCATGTGTAGCAGCCTGTATTAAAGATAAAGCACAATGGTTAGCTAATGTGCTTCCAAAGTCATGGGGAACATGTGCCGATGGTCTTCCTCGTGTAAGTGAAGCGGCGAGCGCACGTACCTGTTCTTGAGCGACGGTGCATCTGCGTCTTTGTCTTTGGCTTGCCATTGCTGGCTTTAGAGGCTGGTTTGGCCTTTGAAGACTGAGATACAGTCATGTTGACGGTGTTTCCAGTGGCTCGCGACACGCCTTTGCGATGGTCGGGGGGCAGCGTAGACATTTGTAGGCTGCGATGCTGGTCCGTAGAGTATTGGCGTGCTAGGGGACGGGGGGGGGGGTGCGGGATACCAGGG
>JAASAY010000339.1:0-70914 GCA_014822085.1 Fusarium stilboides | reverse complement strand
GTAAAAGGAAGAAAAATTTCGAAAAAGTAGGAAAACAATTGAAGAATAAAGTCGGTTGTGGGGTTGGGGGGGGGGGGGACTGGGGAGGAATCGAGGTCCCGCCGTCGCAAAAGTGGCAGTGACCTTCTGATGGCCACACATTGATACTAGGTACCCTGCACCGGATATGGACTCGGTAACTATCACTGCAAGGACGATTGGTAGCAATATTATAGTGCACTAAGTACTCATGTTGGTGGCTGACGCTCTTCTACACTAGTTAATGTAGACTATTTCACAAATCAGACTGTATTTGGTTGGTAAAAGAACCATTCTTGCAACTTCATCGTGGTGCGATCAATATGGGTTCCTACCCAGATTGGTCTCCCCGCGTTCAACACTGCCACTTCAGTGGGGTAACCGTCGCTCCGATCCGCTGGAACCCACTAACCATTTAGGGCTGAGCCACTGCTAAGCCCCTTACTTTAATGTTACTGCAAGGGCCGGGCGTCTACATGGAGCTGGATGCACCTATTCAGACACACCAGAACAAGGCCAACCGGCGAGATATTGTTCAATAGATGATAATTAGACAATGGGGTTTGTTAAACCTTAATGCTCTTTAACAAAACGTTCCTGCCAAGCATAGCCGGTAATTCCAATAATCTGGGTCCATGTGGTGGTGCGAACTGATTGATCATCATCGGGGCCACGCTAGTCAGGAAACAGATAATGACCGGCATTTCACATCCCAGTCAACGGCACAGCCTCCTCAGCTTCAACTATCCAACCCAACCCCAACTTCATCTCACACACGCAGCTCGTACTTTCATTCCACTCCCATCCTCGTCTCATCTTCACTTCTGGCTCCGCAGCCTCCGTGTATCCCCACCCGGCATACGGAGCACACCCGGCAGGAGCCCGGCCTTTCCATCCGGCGTCACCGGAGCCGGACAGTATTCGCCCGGCTGTCTTCCCCTTGTAAGGCTTGATGCGGATCTTGAATCATAGGACACGCGTCAAATCTAGGCGACATCAGTAACCGCCTGGTCTAATACCGTATACTATTCTTGTTGATCTTATTCCTTGACGTCTCACGTCTTCTCACTGCAGCACCGATCTTTAATTTACTTTGGGCAGCAACTGCTTGCCTTCAACTTATTCATTCAATATGCTCGAAGCACCTCAGCCTACACCTCAAACTGAACCAGAGTTGCCTCTAACTCGGAAGCGCTCTAAAACATCTGAAGAGAATGACGAAGATAGGGGTAAAAAACGTTCAAGAGGCCGGCCGCGACTCGACACCAGAGATGAGACAGCCCAAGACGTGAGTTTATTAGCTGGAACCCCCAATCCAACCACTCACTTGAATGTCACCATCTGACACCAAATCAGCGTCGTCGAACCCAGATTCGACTGGCTCAGCGAGCCTATCGCAACCGCAAGGACACTGCTATCACCACTCTTGAGGATAAAGTCAAGGAACTTGAAGACGCAAACGAGAGCATGGGCAAGGAATTCATGAATTTCTTCGACTTTGTTCTTTCCCAAGGAATGCTCGAGGGTGCACCGGAGGTGGCGAGACGCTTGAACGACACAACCCGCAAGTTTCTTTCTCTTACACGTAAATCCGCCGAGGACTCAAATAGAGATGATAAGGATGAGACTCCGGCCCCTATACAAGAACACAATCGGGCCCCGATACAGCCTCCAGAGCGACATAAATCCAATTCCGGCGCTTCCAACACGTCAAATGAGGAGTTCATCACGCCAAACCCACAGACTTTCAATGCGGCTCCTCAAGAGAAGCATCTCGTCACTCCGCAAAGGGTAGATGCATCTACACGGCAACAAGCTACTCCGCCTCTCAATCTACCGTACGAGATTATTACAATGCCAACATCAGACAATGCGAGTTTTCCAGTTTACGATACCCAAACGCCAGTTACTCTCGATCATAACCCGTTTCTCCAATCACCCTTCCCTGCTATTCCTTCACCATCTTCTTACGCCTCTCATGAGCGGAGCTTTGGTCGCCGTCTCCAAAGGGCAACCTTGGAGGCTGGTCTTCGATTAGCTTCGATGCACAACCCACCTCCTCATCGCTACGCACAAGTGTTTGGGTTCTGTTTATTGTTTGAACCTAGGGAATCCATCATTCGTCGCATGTCCAGTACGCTCGCCAGGGTGAGCCAGGAGTCACTGTTTGTGTGGAGGTATCCGTTTACAAATCTCGGTGGTACTGGCACATTCTTCCCCAACAATGGCGGAACAGGGAACTATCCAGGAATGAGTGCGAATGGTAGTGCGCTACCAATCGGCAATCAAGGTTTGACTGAATCCATGAAGCCTCCAGAAATGACGGGCTTCTCAATGGGCCCCTTCGACCCGGACACTGAAAACGCAAAAAGCGACCGCATTGATGCTCGTATGCGTATGATGCACAAGGGCTTTGAAGGAGACTTCTTCGATGCAGATGAAGTAGAGGCATACCTACGTCAACGGGGTGTAGTGATTCCTCCAAATGTGGACTTTATCGATGCTGAAATCGATATGGCTTCATTCGAAGAATCCTCAGACCTCACTGGTCTGGCTGGGAGCGGCAATGGCTTCTTTGGAGCCCAACATGTACCCGCATCCACCCAAGGGCTCTATATGCCACCTCAGCAGCCCCCGAGTGAAGTCCCGGATATGTGGCAAAGCAATATTCCTACTTCTCTTGCGGCCAATACATCATCCATGACACCAGCTTCTCTCATGGCACCAACAATGGGCCCTGATTTGGGGGGTCTACTACCGGCTGCCGGGCCTACAAACCCTGGGCAGTTCGGAACGGGGATAGGGTCTTTCATTGACACATCGTATTTCCCACGAGACTGGCATACAGACACCAGTTGGATGAAGACCAAGGTGACAATAGATGTCAACAGACTCGTAGCCGGTAAGTTATGCTGACATGAGCCCTTTATAAGAGCAAAGAAACTGATACAATGGCAGAGATGACGAGTATGGCAGTCTGCTTGGGTCGAACGCCAGGAGTGCGACCAAAGGATATCGGCAGAGCAGTCAAATCGGCAATCGCATTAACTCAGTCATAACGTTGGATACCCGCTTGGTTTTGCCTCTATTTATCATTTACAATGGGAACATAAGCTTACGATGGCTTTACTGTGCTTTTCAGACTTGCAACTGCTTGCAATGGGTTCTATGGGAATGACGAAATCGGACAACTGTATGGTGTTATAGTGAACGATATCCTGGTGGCACTAAGCCGGAGGTTATGAGAAGGTCATATAAAATAATATGGACATATACTATCAACTACACAATGTGAATAATGCTGGATCTTATTCTCATGGCGAGACCGTATCAATAATCTCCCAACTTCTCGTAGACTTGGAAGAGTTTCCAAATTGGGTTGCTGATCTTCCGTCACGACGAGTGGGGCTCTCTTGTATACCCATCCATCTCCAATATCTCAGTGAGGGGAGATCATCCCTTGACCTTATCATCCTCACCATTCATCTCCGATAACGGGACTTTGATATCAAGATATAATGGAATACAGAATCCAGGACCAAGGCACGCCTAAGGTGAAGCCTCGCCTTATCATCCATGGCGGCGCAGGTAACATCCAACGCGATACCTATCCCCGAGAGCAGTTCCAGGCTTATCGCAAAGCCCTCATTGACATTGTAAGCTCATCCCGCACAGCGCACTCGATCAGAGACTCCTAACTCTCATGACCAGGTAACAAAAACAGACCAGTATATGAGACAACAGGATGAAGCAGCCTCAGAAAAGTCACCCAAGAAGCTTCCTTCAGCCCTTGAAACAGCAACATTCGCGGTCCGTCTCCTTGAGGACAATTCCCTTTTCAACAGTGGCCACGGTTCTGTATTCACCCGTGATGGAATCAACGAGCTAGAAGCTTCAGTGATGGTATCTCGCGGCCATAAGAAGCGAGGCGTAGGCGTCATGGGTCTCCGCCACGTGAAGAACCCCATTCTTCTGGCTCGGGCAATGCTAGAGCATGGCGAGGATGATCTTGAGGCGAGGCCTCGAGGGACGAGCTCAGGCGGTCTTGATGTTCCATCAGCACAAGGGCACACACAGATCCATGGGGAGGCAGCTGAGCAGCTGGCAGACCAGTACGGGCTAAACCTGGTCCATTCGAGTTACTTCTACACACAGCGTCGTTGGGATGAACATGTTCGCGCTCTGGAGAGAGAGAAACAAGGTCAGGGGCAAGCAACATGGAGTGCGACTGAGTATCTCCCACAAGGCACATGTGGAGCAGTAGCTCTTGATGAAGATGGTGTTATCTGCGCTGCGACTAGTACAGGAGGCCTAACGAATAAGCTCACTGGACGTATCGGTGACACGCCTACTATCGGTGCAGGTTTTTGGGCCGAGGAATGGACTGAAGATGGCGATCCGACCGGATCATCAACCTGGGATCGTCTCAAGGATGCCGTCACCCAATCAGGTCCATCACTGGTGCTCAGCGATGTCCTCAAAGGAACCCTAGCGGATTGCTTGCCGACTCCCATGCTATATTCCCCCCTTGATACAAGCAGTGGCCGCACGTACACAACAAGATCGATTGGGGGATCTGGAACCGGTAATGGAGACTCTTTCCTACGGACGAACGCTCTACGAACCCTCGCAGCTGTGGCAAGGTGGAAGCCAGAGTCAGGAGCCGAAGCCATAAAACATGTTGCAGGTCCAGGCGGAGAACTAGCGAAGAGTGCTGGTGATAGATGGGCCCGAACAGGAGAGGGCGAAGGCGGCATCATCGGCATCGAGAGTGTTGTCGTTCGTGATTCTCATGGTCGTGTAGTTGAGACTCGTTCTGAGATCCTGATGGACTTTAACTGTGGTGGCATGTTCCGGGCCTGGATCGATGACGAGGGAAAGCCTCAGATGAGTATCTTTAGCAATGAACCATCGAGCGACCTATAGACGAGCAAGCAAGATAAGCATAGATGGAGTGGAACAGGGAATGTCATTTGTATTCGATCTGTACCCAATTCGCGATAAACAATGCAGCATAAACCTCAGCAGCAGGGAGTTCCCATTCCCTTTTTTCTTTTTGAACCTGCTGGCCCTTGTGCACTTCCGATCCCTTCTCCGTCTCTTGGAATCGTACACATGCGCTCTTTTTTCCTCATCAGACATAGATTAGTCTGCATTTGCAAGAAGTATGGCAACTCCATCGCTAAGCCAGAATCCGCCTTCCCGAAACCCTCCCGATATCTTACTCTATTATACATGGAACGCCGGCCCGATGCGAATTGAAGTGATTAAAACGTCAGCCAGATTTTTGTTCGTCGTGGTAGTTGTGGTGAAAATACAAGAGGCTCAGCTCTTCGAGAGCCAGGCCTGCAGAATGGTCGGTGGTGATGGTGGTGGAGTTGAGAGGGGGGAGTCGAAGGTTGTTCGATCGCCGTTCATCGATCGTAATAATTCATGTCGTCACTTTTCTTTTACAGAGTAGCCTCTTGAGGAGGGAGCTGAGGAGCTTCTAGCTTGGTGGTGCCGGAAAGCATCTTGGAGAAACCGATACCGACACCCTCGATGACGGCGAGAAGAATAGCGCAACCGATAGCACCGTTTCGGGCAGCCTTGTAACCACCTCGAATGGCGAGAGAACCACCAGTGAAGAAACCGGCGATGATGGCGTTGTAGGGATCCTCCTTCTGGCGAACGCCCTTCACAGCGCAGTCGAACGTCGAGAAGAGACCACCCCAGACACCAAAGTTACCACCGAGGACGGGGGCGCGCATCTTGATGGCTGTGATAGCGCCAATACGTCGCTCGCCATAGGGAGAGTTGCGGAAACCCTTGATGCCGTGCCAGATAGTACCACCGATGGCCTAGCAAAAAAGTCATGTTAGCAAAGTCGCTAGGTAGGCTTATCGCAATTGTCGTTGTAATCGATCGTAGTTCGAGCAAGAGGGGCCAGACTTACGCCCATGCAGAAAGCACCGCCAAAGTCATTGAGAATGACATAAGGGCAGGGGTCGCGTCCGTGATCCATGGCTGATTATGTGTATTAGGGAGGTTACGTCGGGAGAAGGGCGATGGCGAGAGGGCGAGGCTGATGAAGGCGATGAAAAATGTGAGGTCGCTGCAAAAGGTTGCGGCCAACCGGACCTTGAATCGCGCAGAGAGCGAATTTTTCGGGTGATCGGCGGCTGGATAATCCGGGTGTAGACAGCGGATCGAGCCGGCCTCGGCAGACTCGAAGCTTCCATCTCGAATACTTGTCAGTTCACCAGCTATCTCAATAAAGAGCAGTTGCGAAATATCTCAAACCCCTGGTTAATTTTCAGTTAACTCAAGTTGGCCTTGAAATATGAGATACTAACACAGATAACCCAGTTCTCATGTGTAAAGATCCTATGGCTTCAATGCTAAAGTCACATCTCAATAGAGCTACGTCTGGTCCCACTAAACCCCAGATCCTCGTTCCGGCCGAGAGCGGAGCTTAACTACATGCCTATTCAGGCTCGCCGAATGTCCATGTAAGGTAGCAACACTTATACACTTGGCATGTTGTAGCATAAATACATATATGAGCACCATTGCTTCTATTAGACTCTAGTGTAGATAACAATTCATCTGACAACAACCTGCAATGCCTCTCAAAGTCTTGCCAGCCAACGAAGCCGATGCTTCTATGGCAGTCCATATTGAGGACATCGCCTATGGTCCAAATCCAATAGGCTCAGTCTTATTCCCAGAACCACGCCCTTCTGGACCTAATACAAGAGTCGCAGATCTTATCGATTTGTTCCAGAAGAACCCCGCCTGTCGATGGGCCAAGGTTGTCGATACTGACGTTGGCGAGGATGAGATGGTTGCCTTTACAATGTGGTATATGTGGGATACTCCGCCGACAGAGGAACAACACTCTTTCTCTTCCTACCGAGGGCCTAGTTGTAACGCCGAAGCATGTGAGTTGCTGTTCGGCGGTACAAACAAGATGCGGGTGAATTATATGAATGGAAGACCCTATGCCTGTAGGTCCCAACACTACGCGCTTTGAGGCGCAGGAATTGAAACAAGCTGAAACAATAGTTCTTAAACTTCTGCATACGGACCCAAAGCACCAGAGACGCGGCGCAGCATCTCTCTTGATCCAGTGGGGCCTTAAGGAAGCCGATCGCCTCGGTATCCCGGCGTGTCTAGAGTCATCGTCCCAAGGGCGGAAACTCTATGAGAAATTTGGATTCGAGGAAGTCGAGAGACATACGGTTGACTTTTCACGCTGGGACGGTCCGTCAGAAATTACAATTCCTTTGATGGTACGTCCAGTTGGAGGGCGACAAGCGACGACTTAGTAGAGTGATCGAGGTATCACTTGGATGAATACGTTACATATGCCAGGATGTGGATGAGACGGGAGGATCTGGAGATCCTTTGATTGTAACCATGAAAGAGCAGTAAGAAGGAGAACATAACCGTAATTTTTCTTTTGTGCTAGAGTAGCTCGAAATTGCTGCTCTTGATAAGTTATTGCCTGACACGACATGACGACCATATGCCATGGCTTAACACTTCTTCGTATCATCTCTTATATTGGACTAATTACTATGTTCCCATGTATTATTGTTTTACTGACAGCCCAGGGTCGCTACCAGTCGCCCCCTTAATTGTTGCTAAGGTTTGAAAGACAGTCCTCGTTCCTTCCAACATGTGTACCAAGATAGTTCAACGAAAATGTTCAGATAACTTCCACTCAATAGAGGTACGAGACGAGAAACAAATCACAAGATTAGCTCGTTATATATTTCGAATCATCGCCCTGTACACATACTCAAGGTCATAGTTTGTCTAGCCTTACCATTGAGCCTGGCGAGAAGCATGAAGATAGTGCAACAAGTCGAGGTGATTCGATAAGTGCATCATCCTATCAGTGAGCACTTACCATTCTTATACCAAGTCGCGAAACAATATCGCGATCTCGGGTTTGACCGAACGCAAGGGACTAGGGTGATCGGCAATGCAGGCAGCTGCATTTGAATCATTCCAGCAACCCAGATATACCAAACACACTACTGCAGTCACATGTTGAGTCAAAGGGAAGAAAGTCTGGTCAAATGGGGTGGCTGGTGTGTTATAACATACAGCCTTGCCGTACTAGTCTCAAGCTTACAGTACCTTATTTTTTGACAACTTACAAGAAAGGGGGTTTTGTATATCGAGTCTACCACTCCGTTCGGTGAAGAGCTGAGGTCTTAGGTCGCATTTCAGGATTTACCGCGCGCGCGCCAGGGTATAAGTAACTTATTCGGTCAAGGATTAAATCCTGCATTGTTTCACCACAGTAGACGGCTGATGAAGGGGAACCAAAGCAGGCTATGCCATCTCGGTTGTTCAATAGCTTAAATGTCTAACCGATGAGCGCTTTATATATAAGGGAATGGCTACCCATAGTCATTTGATCCGTGAGGGATTGCTGGCTTTGTACAAGTCTCGTTCAATAATCATCTAGAGTTTCTCTTATCGAGCACCGCTTTCGTTCCTTCATCATGTTGTGCCAAAGTCTCGTCCCACTGCTACTCACCTCGGCCGTCTCTGCGCTCCAGGTGCCCACCAATGTCCGCAGCTTTTACAACCAGCTCAAAAGCAAGGGCACTTGCACCAGCAAGCTAGCCACGGGCTTCTATGACTCCAAATCTGACGATGGCAGTAAGTCTCCAGACCAACAGTCTTGAACATCAAAGTTAAAAAGATTCAGAAACTTCCTATTGTGGCGACCATCTTGAAGACTACGGTGTGGTCTATCTTCAAGGCGAGGGTGGCACCTTTTCTAACATGGACGTCGACTGTGATGGAGCGCAAGGCGGATCTCAGGATGATGGGCGATGTGGCGAGTCAACAACAACTATTCCTACATCGTCCATCAAGGACATCATTCAAAGCTACAATGTGGGCATTAGTGATCTGAACCCACACGAGCACTCTTTCGTTGTCTTTGGCAACTCAGGCACCAAGCCTGGCTGGAACACATTTGATCCTCGCGAGTATGGAGTGCAAAAGGCCAGTCTCATGGCTGTAGTTTGCGGAGACAAGATGGTATGTCTTTGAGTCGATTAAGTCGGTTGAAGCCAGTGTTAACAATAACTCCAGTTCTATGGTATCTGGGGTGACTCCAACGGCGACCACGGCGAACGCGCGAGTGTTGGTGAAGCTTCACTTTCTCTCGCAACAGCTTGTTATGGAAAGGGGATGCAGGCTGGTATCGGATCCAACACGAGTCACGACGAAGAGGACGTTCTCTACATCGCCTTCACTGGCTCAGATGCCGTGCCAGGTGCAAAGGGAGCTGCCTGGGCCGCTGGTAACTTTGATGACTTCCATGCCAGTCTTGTTGGTCTGGGTGATAAACTCATCAAGCGTATTGGCGATGATGGTTCGAACGGAGGCGGTGGCTCAGAGCCGGATGACTGCTCGTGGCCGGGACATTGCGCAGGTGAGACATTGATGCGCCCAGTGACAATACATGGGCTTCAGAAACCATGACTTGAACTCAGATCAACATACTAACCGAATGATGAACAGGTGCTACTTGCAAGGTTGCTCAGGACTGTGCCGATGCTTTGAAATGTGTCAACGGCAAGTGTGCTTAGGTTATTGGCATTCGGGTAAGCTCACAAGGTCCATTAGTTCAAGGCCTGAAGCCAGGAAGATGATACTAAGAGTGGCTTAGTTATGAGCACTTATAGGAGATTATTGGGGCAACTGATATTGAGCATGATGCCTCTTAATACATTGCAAAGCTTGTGCCGTTCCTAATGGCCTACCTTAAATTCAGCTTACAATGTGTATTGACTGATATACTCGGAGAGAAACATTCTTCGCCGTAATTTTGTTTCAGAACATGTATTAGTATGTGTATTACAATAGAAACAGCAAGGCGTTGACCCTGCAATACAGAATTCGCGATGATAAGACCCTTCAAAACATGTGAAGCTAGCAAATCGCTTTTCAGGATCTTATACATTCAGTGTGAGCCTTGATGCCCATATCAGTAGCTTAGCAAACACATCGCCAAACAAGCCGTTGCTCTCAGGCTTACCGAGACATACTCACCACTAATGGTTCACGCATGGTGGAACAAATGCTCCTTCACAACTTACCAAAGAAACAGTTGTGATGTTTCGTCTAAGGGTATGAACACGTAGCCTTCTGAGTCACACTCGGTAGCTCAAACATCGTTGTAAATCCTGCGCAACATGGCACTAAGACGGCAATATCACAAGACCCCTTGCCAACGGCTGAGCACTGAATTGTGATATACAAACAGTGTCATTGGCCGCCGTTTCAAATCTCCGAGGTGTTCGGGACTTGAGTCTAGCCAGCCTAACATTCAACGCCTTCGCGAACCGTTAGTAAATAAGCAGGGTCCAGGTGCCGAAAGAACGAAAAGGTTTCGTATCCGCTTTCTCTAGACATCACTAGAAGCAGCATGGAACAGGTCTCGAAGGAAATTCCAAGTCTAGCCCAAGAAGCACGGTCTCATTTGTTCAATATCGGGCTCCGTGGAGGAGTTCACGAGGCGGTCACACGAGCCCAACCGTCATTCGCTCCCCAGGATATGCCAGGCAATATCCAGGGTCCAGCTCCGCGATGGAGTCATATTAATTCCAGAAGACATGAACTAGGTCCGTGTCGACAGCTCGGACGCTGGACACGTCGTTTGGCGTGGTACAAGACGGTACGTGAGGCATCTCAACCCATGGTTACGTTGAGTATGAGGCTAGAAAGAATGTTCTCCTAGCTAGCGGCAAGTGGTCTGTGTTAGTGAGACGTCGAATTTTGACGTTTGACTGTGATGAAGATTTCTGCTAGTCAGGTCTGAGACGAGACGAACTGTTGTTCTGTGGATAGTGGAGATTGGACCCTGAATTTCAAGAGCCATCGGAAATCTCCAGCTCGTTCACTCCGGTCGTCGGTCCGGGAAAAAAGTAAACGCGCACAGGCCATGAATTGCTCGGAGCGGCAAAAGTGGGACCCCGCGATGGAGTCAGTTCATCTCGTCGCCCGACTCGGTCTCTGAACTGCGATAATCAAATCAAACTCTTCCTTTTGGTCAATTGCATTCTCTCCACACTTCGCTCTAGACCGAGCCGCAAGAGACGTGAATCCATCGTACAGTAACGTCAACTCATCCACCAGTCCCGATCCATACTCCACATCCGCCACCACCGAAATCTTTGTCTGCCTATTCACGAACGACGTTTCAAACCTCTTCCATTGCCGAATATTGTCCAATCCAAGTAGCTCACCGGAGCTTCCGATCCTATATTCCGATATCGTCAGCCCTACCGACCGCCGATTGACCCACGATGCCGGCGTTTCAGAGCAAAAAGTTCCGGTCCGCGGCCGACATGAATAGCATCGGCATGCGGTACCGCACCCTCATGAACAAGCATCCCTTCCTCATGTTCGGCCTACCATTCATGGCCGTCATCGTCGCTGGATCTTTCGTCCTCACCCCAGCCACTGCTGTCCGCTACGAACGCTACGACCGCAAGGTCCGCCAGATGACCAAGGATGAGGAACTCAATGTGCGCCGGTCTGCAAGGAAGGTGGACATGAAGGAGGAATACTACGTGCGTCTTACTCTTGGAACAGAGGCAAGAATGCCGCTTGGGACATTCGTTTGACTAACTTGGAAACAGAGACTTGCTGGCAAGGACCTTGACGATTGGGAGCAGAAGCGTGTAAAGCGACTTCCTGGTGAGAATGATGGCGTGTTGTAAACGAAGCTGTACTGGCTCCCTTGCTTTGCGTGTATGAGAAGGCATCACGATCTGATAGCGAGCGTCGATGCCATCATGATCGATCTATTGTGAGGATTGCAAGATGTCCATGATAAGGCTACGTCGACGTCACTGCCTATCTATGTCCCAGCGTCGCGGATTCCGCCGAACCACCACGAAGCAAGGGTCGCCGAAGAGGGCCGTGTACGATATGTAAATGGCATCAAAGGCGCTATGGGTGTTTGGGAATGGAACCGCGTTGTTTATGTCTCTGGTATCGCGTTGATTGAAAGCCGCGCGGCTAGACCATCGTTTTGGCCGGATGGGTCGGGCATTTTGAAGTCTGAGACTGGAGGGACGAGCCGCAACGTCACCGTCCGACCCGACTGCATGGTCAAGAATTCATCTCAGACAATTGCCGGCTGGGGATCGATGCTTTAGTGAGGACATCTAACGTCAGGCTGACAGAATATCGATGTGGCTATGGAAGTTCGATCTTGATTCTAGGTTGTTGGAGGGTGAAATGTTTCACAGACTTGAAACGGTGGGACAATGTGAGGAGGGGATGGACGAATGATTGACTCTACATCGAACAAGAAGCTTGAAACTTCAAGACTTGCAGATGTAAGTCAGAGGTGGAGTGCAGCTATATCGCGCACTGCAGGCTGCATCCTATGTACCGCACTCTTGGGAACGAGCACTTGATTCAGACTTCGATAGTACCAAGGCACAAAGCATCTTCACAGTACTTGGCAGTCAGCCAACAGTCAATTGCTGCAGGCTATCGTTATCCCTTGCGTCGGGTCACGTTGACACAATGCCCCTGCATCTCACAATCTCCAGTGTCTACGCCTCGTCTGGTGACAAGGCTCAGCCCAGCCTTGTGATGGCTGCAGTACGTATTTCTGATTACTATCAACTCAATTGGCATTGTACCGCATCGCGATTTGAGGTGCGCGATCTCATCAGTTAACATCCCATCGTCGATCCGGGGAACGCTGCGACGCCAAAGTTGAGTCTCCTCGCAGCTCAACATCCCAATGAGTGGCTGTAAGGTCATCACATTTGTTAATGAGGCTAAGGTGTAGCGACCGAAAGCCAAGGCTAAGATAGTTAAAGCCTGCTAAGAGACACGCCAGAGTCGTTACTATCAAGCGGGACGACGCGTAGTCTATCTCGAGGTTCAAATGGTGCTTCTTTTTAGCCTTTGATTGTAAAGGTAGCGCAGCTCGTCAGGGGTCAGAACGCCACACCAGACTTGATCCAGCCCCCGCGTTGGACTGGTCACTGGTCTTACTGATCGCCGTGTCCGTCTATTGGACGGACAGACTTAATCGCTTGTTAACTTCGACGACAAGTGAGACATGATCATTTTGTTATTTGATCGTCAGGAGATTCTCATGTGAGAACATGGCAAACAGGCTATGGTGGTGATAAGGAGGTGTATACCAAGAAGAGAACATGGCCGCTTCTCGGGTCCATGACGATGACAATCATTACTGATGAGGAGAAGACCACGTCGCGACAAAGGCAGCTGAAATAAGAGGGGTTCAGGAGAGGGGCTTTTACCAATAAGGGAATAAGGTAGGGAATATGTCACTGAAAGTACGGGTTTGAGGTGGCCTGGCGGTCAGAGGCAACGATGATCGCGACTATCATCCAAGGGTCAAAATGGTGGTGTTGAACTTATCGTGGAAATGCAAGGTACTAACTGTACCTGCAGGTACACACACGAGTTTCAAGACATGGAAATCAGCAAAGGTGTGTGTGTGATCGTATTACTCACATACGATTATTTCCGCTTCCCGAGCTTACTGAGAAGGCGCAGTGACAAGAATACGATTTAGGTAGGTAGCCTTTGCCTAGTAACTTACGAATCCATCGTTTAGGGTAGTAGATGGGCTAAGTCGTTTGGTGGTATCGTGGGTTTAAACGAACTCGCATGTGAGTGGCCCGACATTTCCTTGGTAAGTTTTGATGCCCCCTGTCGATAGGTCATCTGGTTGACTATGCCAAGCCATGCCATGCCAATTCGGCAATCAGTATCCTTGAGTCTCCATCTCGTCTTGAGCTGAATAATCGGACATAGCAAAATGTAACGCTGATTCCCAACAGCTAGTGAATTAATGACAAACCGACCACGTACGGGGCGACCAACGCCCGTCTCTTAGGAAGACGGGAGCTAAAAAACATTACTTACGGGTAACTGAGTGACATTTCATCTGCACCCTGAGAGGTCTAGATCCAGCTTCATTAGATTCACAAGGATGACCGTGGTGATGGTAATATTGCCTTAACATGCATGATCCATACCTATAGTAGTTTATTATTGGAAAGAGGATCTATGTAACATCACAGGTGCCGAAGCAAACGCAACAAGGAAAAGAGGAATAAAAAACAATTATCAGTGGAGGTTAATATTGCCTCCGAATTAATACCAATGCCCTGAAAAATACCCTGCAGCATTTGCTTTTCTAGCCTCATCTTCGGGCAGGTTTTTCTTATTCTTGATTGCAAATCTTGGGATTCTGTAGCAACCAACTGCAAGATGAGATTCTGCGAGTCTCGATTCTGAAAATTGACAAGCAAAAGAAAAACTTAATCCCAATACTACGGTAATCTTCAGCTTGGTGGATGCTTTGTCTCGATACTCTCCACCTTGCGCTCGGAGACGGCGATGATAAATGAGGATTGGACGCCGAGACGGGCCAATGGCGTCGGCCGACGGGCACCAAGTGGCAGTGCGCCACGCCCGAAGAGCTGGAAAAGCCAAACCAAGACCCAAGTCGGCATCATCTACTCCGGACTGCAAGGTACATAAAAAAGCAAATACCGAAGAGATCCATATCCATGACTGTAACATTTTGTGATCTACGGCGCGGGCCCTATCGCAAAATCAGGGAGGGAGATTGCAAGTAACTAGGGCTCGGGCGTTTTGATCCCATGCAAACTAGAGTTGGAGTCCGAAAAGTTCTTGTCGTGTCCGTAATTATTCGATTTCGGAGCCGGAGACCACGACGCCAAGCCGCTTCAATCTCGTCTCCAAGTGTGCCAAGACGCAGCGCAACAAGCGACTCTGGACATCTCCATGGAATCGAACTTTACTCTCCACTAATAGCGTCATTATATCACAGCAGTCTACACGAATATACCTGTGCGTTACAGAGACATTAAACCCAGTCGCATCTCCACGACCAGACCCTGGATCGCCAGTGCTAACATCCAACGTACATGAGAAGTCCTCCACCGTGAATGAGAATGAGGGGTTCACAGATTCACCGCCTATGTTCCAATTGTCCAGTGACAGACCGTTAAGCGATTACGGATTCACATCGTGGGCACTAGTTACATCGGTATCCATTATTATCTTAATTGCGAGAATGGAACGATCCTCCACTGACGCTGCAACCGCGCTCGTGGCTGTGCTGATGTCGAACCTCAACCACTGCAGCTGTGAATTGCTTCGCATGCTTGGCCAGACCAACATTCCAAGAGCTCAAGCCTCAAGATACCATCGTCTGGGGAATAAAGCACAGATGAGGGGGGCACATGAGAGGGCGCGGGATAGTCTCATGCACGATGCAGGTGAGAATCGCATCACAAGTTAGTCCAGGTCCCCCATTTTCATCTCATGTGGGTGATGCATCCATAGTTTACATGCGCCGCACAGTAGCGTGTACATGGGTGAGAGAGCCATCAACTTATCTCGATAGATCTCAGCCCGAAAAGCAAAAGCGACAGAGTGAAAGGAAACCGACCGGGTATAGATTCAGCTTGTAGGGGTTCACCAGCAAGGGCTACTCACTACTGCAGGCGTAAATTGATATCGATCGCGAACAAAGCACACATCCAAGAAGTAGACTATTGTCTGAGAATCCTTACCGTACCTGCATGTAGAAACAGCGTTACCGTCTTTTACGCCTCCATCGCCGACGTGCCTGATCTGAGTCTTTGACACCCACACAGCGTCTTGGCACCACTTTAGACCCCTCCGCCGAGCGGCGCCGCCTCTTGTCCGGCCCTAGGACGCAAGGGAGATATCACATTGTGCGGAGCAGCGGTGAAGACATTCACTCATCTGTTGGTAACTAGTTAGCTCCATCAATTAGCATTATCTGCAACCACTGCAGCTGAGAATGGGTACAGTAGAGTTTCGGCTGGCGCGCAAACGACGAGAGCTGAGAGCGATTAATCAATTACTGGCTCAGCTGGATTGACTTCGGAGTTACTGTCAAAGTTTAAATCAGAAACGTCTGTCCAAGGCGGAGTGGCCGTTTATTCGGGCTGGGATGGGATGATCTGTTAATCTGTTACTGAAGTTGTAAAGATATGCGCAAAAAAGTGACGTCTGAGGTGCGATTTGCGGTATTGTCCTTGGACCACGACACTCTTTCGTGCAATGCAATGCAATGACAGATCTGCGTTGGCGTACACACGAAACAACCAACCATACCATTTCCCTGGCCAGTGACAACATGATCGACCAATTGGCAGTACTTTTGGAGGAGCTTGACTTGACTTCACTGTAGATTTCAGTACTTAACTCTATGATGAATTGATTACAGTATCAGGCCCATTACACGGCCTTACATTGAGACTCAAGCGCACGCTCAAGATATTGTTTGCTTTTTTCTTTATTCTGCTGATATGCTCGCCCTGCTTGAATTGAACATGGACCAGGCGATGTAGTTGGGAGCCCAGAATAAGAAACTCAGGACCGGAATCTTCAGGCACGGGCCCTCTAGTTTTGCTTTTTCTCATCATGCTAACCAGGCACTGCTTGCTGCCAGTCATTCACACAACTGAACCCCTCCACAATTACAATTACATGGATGGATGGGGTGCATCTAGGCTACCGAAAAATGGCGTTTACTGAGGATTGAGCTGCAATGCGATGCACGACAAGGGAGAGAGTGTGCGAAAAAGAAGCAAATGGTGATAGGCACCGGTGTCAGCTCGGGAACTGCCAGATGGCGCTGGGTCCATATGACCTGTCTTGGAAGAAAGAGGCTTTTGAGGCGTAAGCTAAAGACGACAAGGCTCAAGGCACCAGGTACGGGCATTTGCAAGTCAGGTACGGGCGGAGGTCTGGAACGAGCGAGGCTTACAACACTTGTGCTTCAAGAGATAATCTGAGAGAAAAAAAGAAAAAGCGGTGTCCACTATACGTGAGAAATCTGCGTTCCGATGAGAAGAATTATGAGGCGCATCGTCAACAATCATGATGAGTTTTTTCTGGGCGCACTAATACTAAGCCATATGAAATGTTTCGCTCAGTACTTGTAGGGCTTCTCAAGGGTTGAGACGAAACGCAAGGCTAGGTAAGGCAAGATTCTGCTCTCTTTAATTCAGGTACCAGAAGGTACATGCTCGGTTCTTGGAGAGACAGGGGTTGCTGATCAGCGGGACACCCCTGTCGTGTGTTGGGAGAATGGGAATCTTGCCAAAAAGTGGTCAAAGACAAGATCCCAAGTGGAGATCTAGGACCAGGGGCCAAGGTCAGGTCTCCAGGTACGTCCAAGTACCTACAGGGGTATTTGCCCACTTCGGCTGCGACGGTTCGAAGGATGACGTTCACAGCCCGTAAGCTCCAGCTCGCATTCACTTAGGCACACTCTACCATAAAATACGATGTGCTCATTATTTATAGACTACCTGGAGCCTCCCACCCCAGTTATCTCGGACCCTAACCTCAACAATCAAGTTCGGTCCTGGTAGCCTTGAATTGCTCATGAGTATTACATCGGTATTATAATATTGCCTATAATCCTCCCACTTTTATATTAATCCAGCTCATCGCCCACCACACCTGGACACTTTCAACTATCACCATCACTACCACTATTCCAGGACGAATACGACTCACATACTCGCTTCCTAATAAATCGACCTGGATTATACTGGACTGAAACGATAATTGGTTTACATCATCAATTCACTTACATCACTCACACACGACCACAAACATCATGCATGTACTACACGGCTTCGGCCAGCGACGCAAGTCGACTCGCCGCCCTCGTGACCTACACATCCGAAAGGTTTCATTCTCAGGATCATCACTCTCATCTGGCTGCTCTCTATCATCATCCTCATCCTCCACCATCTCCGCCGTCTCGACACCAGCAGCCCAAACACCTACCGCCTCTCGACCCGAAGTCGACCCTCTCAGCTCACATCCCGCCTTCCACGCACCACCAAGGCTATACGAACGACCATTTATCCACATGGACGACTCCGAGCCTGTATTCTATGGCACCGACGACGCTGTTATTGACGAGGAGGAATTTGTCGAGCAGGACGTTGCTGCTCAGCAACCTACCGAGATGGTCCTGCCTCCTCATGTGAGCCCGATGGATGTTGCCGATGAGGAGGGCAAGGAGCCAAGGGATTACTTTTTCACAACATTAACAAAACGACCATCGATGCCCAAGTCTCGATGGTCTGAATCTACTATCCAGAGCATCCAGACCTTTGAGGATGACGAGGAGGATGATGACTCCGAAATCACCCAGTCCGAGGACTCTGAAGATGAAACCGATGATGCTTCTGTTCTTGATATGCGTCGTGCCTCTCGCCACGCCTCAGCACTAAAGCCCGTCTCTATCAACACCACTTACACCGCTCGACCTGGCCTAGCACCTAGACGTCCACCCATGCGCTCCCTCGACAGCGTCGACAACTTTATCCGACGCGGAGGATGGAAACGCCGCGGCATTGTCTTCCACAAGGAAGATCTTGACAACCAGCGATGCGAGCAGGACCGCAACAGCTTCTAAGCTCACTACTCTTCCTTCACTCACCCACATTCTCACTCAACATAATCTCTTCTTGTCCATGCTTTACGATTTCTTCGATACCCATATTTCCTTACACACGAGCACATCTCATCTATTTCTATCTTTCATTGAATGATATCTTACGGCTGTCTGTACATCCCCCTCACCCCATAAATTGGGCTTGTCTGGTTTTCTTTTCCATGTCTTATCATCTAAACGGGGCTTGGAGTTTTGTCTTATATTAGCCTTGGGATTCTTTGGGAAAGCGATAAAAGCGATCTTTTTGGTTTTTATGGGATTATTTTGGGTATGGGTTTACGGGATTCACGGCTTCAAATCTTTTTTTTCATGGTGTACACACTTCACAACTTTCTCCTACCTACTACTCTACTACTACTCTCTCCCTATGTATGGGCGGCATTCTCATTTTACTCCACCGAACACTCTAGATAGATGCCTCACAATGAGGCTGAATACTATGTCTTGCCGACTCCATATTTTGCAGCCTCAATTATCGTGCATGTTTTAGTGAATCCTGTGGAATTTGAAGCTCAGTCCAACATCCACTCACTTGCATCGTTTCAACTCAGGTTTTTCAACATGGTCCAAGCATTGCTGTCGACACTGCATTTTCAGCCTCACAGAATCCCACAAATATTGCAATTCTTAACGTGAAATAATACTGGAGACAGCCGATAAGACTTGTTGGCGAGCGGCCTCACCGAAGCTTGGGCCCTTGAGTGCCTGGAGCTGAATTGGAAATTCACATCATCATCGTCCACTTGTGCACTAATAAGCGAGACTTTGGGCTAGTTAGCGTCAACGGTCCTTGATCCCTGGCATTCACGGCCGTGTTTTTTCTTTTTTTCGCTGAATGACCAAAATCATGGAAATGGAAATGAGTCACTCCGTGTTGAGGTCTTGGCGGGATATAGGCAGGGCAGAAGACTGATACTGGCCGAATTATTGCCTAATAAGCGAGGGAGGCTGAGCTTCTGGAAGCTCCTCCATCCGCACCCCAGAGTTACATCCAGATGTTTTGTTTGGTACCGAGGCCGGGGGGCAGTGAAGCCCTCGTGACGGCGCCCGCGGAGGTCATCTCATGATGATGATCCTCGGCTTACAAACTCAGATGCCCAAGTCCGAATACCGCTGATTAGGGCACAATTTCAGCTGCCATGGTCCAAGAATGACCTTATGCAATTTGCCTCTCGAGTCCCCTTGCTGGTCGATCACTACCTATTGAATGAGGGTTCCCTACTCTATCTCCAAGATCCAAGCTTGGATTCAGGGGGAGGCGAAAAAAGAAGATGAAAAACAGACCAGGAATGGATGACTTCACCGAGATTGGCATGTGGCAAACCAAACAGCGAATAAACGTGGGGAAAGTGAGCGTTGCGCCTTGTTTCAGCCCGACAGTTGATTGTTGATGTTTCACGTCCCCTAATATTTGGCTACGTGGTTGGTTACGTGTAATTGTATATGTATGATGCGCGCCTGGATAGGTATGTATGTCTTCATCATCATCAACTCAAAGACGAATGATTTCTGGCATGTCTTAAGAATTGCGGCTATCGTAGATCCCGGGCCATGCAAAAGACGTCAGTGGTTGCGGGTAGCATGTTTCAAAACACGGGAGCGCGGGGGAGTGAGTTATGCAAGCACAAGGCTATTTCGTCACCAAACATGAAGATATCCACGATATGATGAAAGGCTACATTGCATTGCCGCTGCAGATGAATCAACGTGGTCTGTAGACAGGTACAAGTCAATACTTACTAAAGAGTCTCCTGAAGCCATCTCATCTGCACGCTTGGTCATGCCATGTGGCCTTGGAACTGCGGGCGTAGCCAAGGAATTACGAATTACGATACACTCATCAACAACAACCCCCTTGCTTCGAACTCAATTTTATTCTTGGAAGTTCTACTTCGGATTCTGCGGTAAGAGGCTTTTCCGGCAGTGGCCTTCTAACGTCCCGAGCGTGAAGCCGGTGACGATAAATCACGGCACTGGTGATCTTCCGCATCTTCCGCATCCGCGCGTTCGTTGCCCGACGCTTCCAGGGCTGCAAGGTTCATTGAGCCGCAGCTGTTTTAGGTGGTCTGATGTTAATTACAGTATCCGTAGCTAGGGCTACAGCTACAGCTCGATAGACAGCTATTGTGGGGGAAACGTCAGCTCTGGGCTCGTGGACAGTGCTTTAATGAGCATCTCGATGATGATGATGTCCATCAGCTGTAAGAGCACCACCACGCGGGGGACGTGCCACGCGTTTCTTTGACGTGCGCCATCTCAAATCTTGACAGAACCTGGACCGCCGTTTCAGAATTCAATACCTTCTTCCAAGAATATTGTGGTTGTGAGGGATTGCTAAGCGAACCGTCCAAGTCTGCCCACTCATCCACTAACGTTGTCTATCGCACTCTAAGGACCTCATCTCTTCTAGTTCCCACCAACTCGGCATCCAATCGCATTCAAGAACTGGCTGCTCCGGACTATCGGCTCCTGTTAACTACCCACAGATTCCCGGACTAGGTCCGATAGTTCTCTGAAATGGTTGGGTGCAAGTGACCTCTAAATTACAAAACCGTTACAGGTCTACTTGACGCCAAGTGTAAGGATGAGCTCAACCTCCCCCAAACCCTACCGTAATTGCGTTGCTTGATGACTCCCAACCAACCACTTGTGGATTACCCGTTCACGATCTACCGGCTAGCTAAGTTACCGGCGATTCTATCTACCCCTGGTTTGGCCTATCACATCAGAGAAGATACAACCTCCTTTCATGTTTAAGAAGCGAGGCCATTACGATCTTTTTTAATCGAGATGTTGCATGATTCGAGACCTCTCCCACCGCTTCCTCAAGCTTAACATGGAGTATCACGCGGCTGAATAGTGGTGGGGAAGAAGCTCAAGCTGTGGGTGAGCCTCGGAGTGATCAGCCCCGAAGAGAACAAAAGGTTAGTTTCTTAGTTACCCGCAATCACTCTTGATTTCGATCCGGCTGTTCCTACATCCGGCTTCAACGGTACTCACTCACTCACTCTATATCGGTCCATCTCGTTCCCTTCGGTCCCTGTTGTTTCATGTTTCGTACAAGGTGTCGTCGTAGCTGGGAAAACCTGGCTGTAATTGAGAGTATGTATCGTCAAGTACATTTTTACCAGCACTACGAGGCACACTGATAAACAAGGAAGCCATGTATTCACAAGGCGAACAAGCTGGTTCTATTTCTACGGTCTCGATCTCCTATCTAGTGACTCCCGACCATGCCGAGATTGAATTGTGGAAGACTACATCGGCATCATCCTAGAACACCCCGAGATTCTGTTCCAAGCGCCCGATGAACGGTCTCAATTTTGAGCCGGCCTCTTGATTCAAGTTTCGGATCTTTTTGAGTAGGTGTGTGGCTATGTAGTGTATCTCGTTCGCAAGGTCAATGATTCCCTACACCCTTACGTACCTGAGGGTCCAACACACTGCTTTCTCCAGCTACTATTGAAGTCCGCGGGACCAAAGGACAACAAAATATGTAGAGTTTCCGCATAACACATCATCCCAATGCGGTCCTGAGCTATTGGTGTTGTTGATGTCGACATTGTTGCGTTGTTACTCATATCGAGCCCGACTTATTCCTCCATAACCCCTAGAAACACCACCAACAAAGATCAAGCCATTTGGCAGAGCAAACTGAGTCTCGAATGATAGAGAGTAACAGAATATGGCTGATGTTACCGAAGTTTGTCAATCATTGATTGGTTAAACGTTTTCGTATGTGAATGTAACTTTCAGACTCACTACCGCACCTCATTACGACTTGGTTTCGCCAAGGGGAAGACCAACTATACATGTTAGCTTTTCCGAACCAATATTTTGAGATTGTCAGAGACTCTTTGTTGTACTGCAATGATTGAAGAGACGTGATAATTAGAGTTGTTATCCTGAAAGTCTACAGGGTAACTTGGACTTCACGAAGTCAAACACTGCAAAGTCCTGCAATGTTACTTTCAACTGGAGTTCAGTTAATGACTGCTGTCATCTCTTACTTGCGGTGGACTTCAGGGAGTACAATTACCAAGGCTCAGCATGAATGAACGAGGAGAAACTCTTCCGTATGATGCATTTACCTTCAGATGGGTAAGCTCAAGTTTCTAAATTCAGTGTACAAACTTCCCCCCAGGCAGAGTAGAGGTTTTCTCACCGACTGGGCTTACTTGGGATGATGATGCTATTCATGGAATATGAGATCTACTCTCATAGCGGTGAGTGTCATCAAGTCTTATGCAAAATGTTGCATTTCATTAACTAGAAGAGGCTATCCAATCTATGCTATAAAACATCCGTTTTACATGACCCAGAGTGTTCATTACCATATACACATACAAGAAACCAGACTAAGAGTAAGGCAGCTTACCACATACGACGTTGGTAATAAGCTGCGTCCTCAGCCTGGGACGATTTCTGAAGCTCCTGCTTGATCATCTTCCTCCTCTTTGCCCTGCTAACAGGCTTATGATTCTTGACCGGCGCCTCGACATGTCCCTCCGGCGTCGACATCTTATCCACCACCTTGGCCTGCAGCTGCTTTATAATCTCAATGTTCCTTTCCAAAACCGCGTTGTCCGTGATGTCCATGTTTGGCTTTGTCTCCTTGATCTCGACTAAAAGACGTTGTCGTCGTACTTCAACATCGGCTTCGTGATCTATGTCGATGACCTGTCCATCCTCGAGCTCTTTTGTCCGCACCTTAAACTTCTCGGGGAGGTAGACTTTTGGTGATGGGCGGGTTTGGGCGCGTGGTTTGATCGCTGTACGGAGTTCTTGGAGAGTTCTTTGCTGAATCACATAGCCGCTGATGAATAAAGCGAATGTACAAAGTACCACTGTAAATATGAATGTCTCATTAGTATGGCATTCGTGGAATGCGGATGGCGGTGGAGAGGTTGAGAAAGTGACTTACCGACGAAACAGGATGCGATGACTTGCACCTGGCCTGATGTGAGAAGCAATCTGGCCATGCCGAATGATAAAAGTGATTATTTGAGCGTAGAACGCTAAGTTGAAGCAAGACTTTAAGCAATGTTACCACCCAAAATCTTTGCTCAAGCTCGGTTGTCGTCATCCTGGTCAGAGGAGCTCTATATTTACTCTGTTGACACAGCAACGCCATCTTCACTTTATCGGTTTCAGGATCTGGCAAGCAGGATCGATGTTACAAAGTATCATGGTAGTAATCAATTTTTTTTGGTGAAAAACTACGTGATTATTAAAGATATAGCATAAAATATTAATATAGCAAATAATTAATTATTCCTGTCTGATTTCTCTCCATTTCACTCCGGTTTGGCACTCAAGGTTTTCCGCGGCCTTATCAGCTTATCGGTTCCAAGCTGTAAAGCTTCTGTAACTTTTCTACACCAAGCTTCCATCCAGCCCTCCACCATCACCAACCGCGACAACAACTTCCCCGCTCGCACACGATGAGTAGAAATAAAGACACAGTCCACGCCGATGCGCGACGCTTTCTCGATGAACGAGGCTCCAATGTCTCGGTCGCGCCCAACGGCCTCAACCCCGCGACCATAATGGAAAAGGCCGTCAAGGATCGCATTGTCGACTCGTACTTTTACAAAGAGCAATGCTTTGCGCTCAACGAAGCCGACATCGTCGATCGAGTCGTTGAACATGTCAGCTTTATAGGAGGAACCTACGGCGTTACACAAAAACCCAGCCCTTTCCTGTGTCTAGCCTTCAAGCTCCTCGAGCTTTCACCCAGCGACGCGGTATTGCAGGAATACCTGAAATACGGCGGCGAAGCTTTCAAATACCTACGCGCACTTGCGTGCTTCTACTTTCGACTTACGCGACAAGCAAAAGACGTGTACTCAATGCTTGAGCCGTTTCTCGAGGATCGGCGCAAACTAAGGCGGAGAGGAAGGGCTGGTGTGACATTGACATATATCGATGAATTTGTGGACGACCTATTGACGAAGGACCGTGTGTGCGGTACGAGTTTGTGGAAGATGCCAAAACGAGAGGTTCTCGAGGACTTGGAGATATTGGAGCCAAGGGTCAGCCCTCTTGGTGATCTTGAGGACCTATTGGAGGAAGATGAAGGGGAGGGAGAGAATGGAACAAGGGAAGAGTCTGGGGAGATTTCGGAAGGAGAAATGGATGTTGATCGTGATGAGGGACAGAGAAGTCATAGTCGAAGTCGAAGTCGAAGCCGCAGCCGGAGTCGTTCACCTTGATCGGATCAGATGATACCTAATACAACAACACAAAGCGCCGGGTCACAAACGCAGCCATACACACCCGCTTACACAACTCATACAGACGCCCTCGTTGCGCTATGTGGTTCTCAAATTTTAGCATGATTACACGAATCAACCCGAACATCTAGCCTCTGCTGGTCGGCCTTCACGCCGAAGACAGGGTTGAAGCAATCGAAGAAGCCATCACCCGAAAGAGGCGATGATGCTTCGAGTTCAGGGCCTGTTCCCTGTGTAAGGGAAGCAAATGATTGTGATGAAGAATCACCGCGAGTTGTCCAGAGACCTCCATGAGGACTCATAGGAAGGACACGACCAAGGCTTTTGAGCCGCTTGATTTAGCTCGTCAATACTACAGTAAACCTGAATCATTGCCGATTCTAGATATGGGGTTATTTTTAAAGACATTCACATTTTCTCCCCAGCTACGCAGAGATGAATGATATCTATATCGTGTTTAGCTCAATGAAGACACAGGATATCTCATGACTGATTGGTACAAGCTGACCACCAGACTATGTGGCTTTGATAGCCTGAACTAGAGATCAACCTCAAAACACCCCACTCGCGATGTGAGACGCTTGTTGATTACTCAAGCCATTTCCCTACTCTCAAGACAACTCACCAAAACGCCACAAATCCCACCGGCTAAAACATGAGATGAGGCTGATCAACACAAAGACTCTCAAATTGCAACAATTTCTGGGCAAAGTTCCTGCTTACGCGATACTGTCTCATACCTGGGGTAACAATGAGATAACGCTGCAAGAGTATACTAGTCGAGATTATCGACAAGGCAGCGGTTATGAAAAGATCGTAGCTGCGTGTCGTCAGGCGCGTGATCAAGGACTTGATTATGCCTGGGTTGATACATGCTGTATCGACAAGACTAGCAGTGCTGAGCTAGGCGAGGCCATCAACTCCATGTACAAGTGGTATGAAGATGCAGCTGTGTGCTATGCTTTTCTGGAAGATGTATCTACCAAACAGAACAACCCCTTGGAATGTTCTGTTCCGGTTATAACAACAGACCAACAGGCAACAACAAGCGTTGGTTTAACTAACAGTCGATGGTTCACCCGAGGATGGACTCTTCAAGAACTCATTGCGCCGCGCAACGTCGAGTTCTACGATGGAGAGTGGAAGTTTATCGGCGAAAAGCAAGACCTGGCTCCTGAACTTCGAACGATAACAGGTATCGATACTTTCGTTATTCAAGGTGGTCCTCTCGAGCAAGTCAGCATAGCCAAGAGAATGAGCTGGGCGAGTTACAGACAAACAACTCGCATTGAAGATACAGCATACTCACTCCTGGGTATCTTTGGTGTTAACATGCCACTGCTGTATGGAGAAGGAGGTAAAGCGTTTCTTCGGCTGCAGGAAGAGATCCTGAGGCAATCAGATGATCACACTCTCTTTGCATGGCGTGCAGCGCCTTCTCAGGATCAAGTGAGAGGTCTATTTGCCTCATCGCCTACAGAGTTCAGTAACTTCTTTGGCGGATCAGAGCGTCGTGACTCGACAAAGGACCACTTGGTTAGGCTTTGGGATCCTCATCTTCCTAGAGAGCCTATGGCGCTGAGGAACAAGGGTATTCACATCGACGGTCAGATTCAAGACCTACGGCCAAACTACGATCGCCATGACACAATCATATTGCTTCTCAACTGCTGCTTCGGCGGTAATCCTGAGCGTACAGCAGGGATATACCTACGCCGTCAAGATGAAGACCGCTATGCGCGAATACGTCCGGATGAATTGGCGAGTGTTGAACCGCTCGGCGGACATATCTCGGAGCTCAAACTCTATGGGCTAAGGAGTGCAGCAGACGTTCGTGGACATCACTACGATCAACCGTGGACTACATCGTATCAAATCCGTCGTGAGCTTGGGGAACTCGAACACTCCAAGTTTGAGGATGCCCGTGCCACCAAAAGCCGGTATGAGCAAGCTTTCTATATCAGAGCAGAAGACCTCAAGCCGTGGACTTTGTTCGGCCGTTATAAACTCCATGGCGTGTTGATGGCCGATTCTCGTGGATTACTTCGCTTTTTCCGCTTTCACCCAGACGAGCCTCACCTAGACATGGTGCTCAAGACATATCCTGGCTTTCATGTGGTTCTCCTGTACAAAGCACGCAGCAGCTCTGATCTAATCCTCGTTGTGCTGGGAAGAAAGGCTGCCGGAGTTGGTGAAGACCAGCACTGGGTGACAGCCACATATCTCTCAGGAGAAGCACTCACGGAGAATAGTTCAAAGCTCCTCGATACCGTGGGGGCTTTGACAGAGACGACCACGGCTTCTCGGGAGGTCTCATGTAGCATAAGAAACGATGAGCTCAAGCTTTGGTTGTCTTTGACTCCGAGGATGGTTGAGGGTGTCATGATGTCTGGACTCCAGATCGCAGGGCCGTGGCCGACTGACATCCTACAGTCCTTTGTGAGGCTTGTGAAACCGGGTTTGGCAAAGGTTGGGACTTGGACGGTGGTTACGGGAATTCTTGTCCTTATAGGGATTGAGAATCTCGATCCAGATGCTACTCCTTGGCCATGGTTCATCGATATGGCGTACTATGAATAGCCGCTGGACTGTGGCAGTGAGATTGGGGAGACTCCCTAACCCTGTCAGTCTATCAAAGTTGGGCGTAAGAAGAAGTGCAATATGTTTATGAAGTCAGGATTGATGCCATCTAACTAATCTAGTATACATACACCATTATCGTAAATCGTCACTTATAGAATTACATCAATACACTTATGTAGCTAGTGCCTTCAGCTTCTCTGCCAGTTGCAACACCCTTTGATCATCCCAATACTGTCCAATAATCTGCAATCCTGCAGGGAATTGACTTCCCTCCACCTTGGCCGGTACACTAACAGCTGGCAAACCTGCCAGACTTGCAGGGACTGTAAATACATCATTCATGTACCCATCGACACTGCTCTGCTCCTTGATATCTTCCAATCGTGGAGGGAAGGTCGGTGCTGTAGGACATAGGATAAAGTCGACTTGAAGAGGGCCGGTCTTGTCCTCCATGCCAGTGGCCTCAGCCATATCACTGAGGTCAAACTGCGCAGGCTCGTAAAGGGTATTTTCGAGCCGGAAGACGCGGTCAAAGTCTTGTTGCACCATTCGACGAACTTTTTGTGCTTGGATAAAGTAGTTGTCTATAGCTTCAGAACTGAGACTGTATGTGCCAAGTAGGATTCGTCGCTTAACCTCTTCGCCGAAGCCTTCGCCACGAGTGTCGGAATAAAGAGTTTCGCCAACAGCATCACTACCTTCACCTCGCTTACCATATCGGACGCCATCGTACTTGGCAAGATTTGATGAGGCTTCTGCAGGAGCAAGGACGTAGTAAGCACAGAGCGCTTCTTTGGTGGACGGTAAAGAGATGGGAACAAGTGTTGCACCCTTGGCCTCAAGGGCGGAGGCTGCTGCTACCCAAGCGGCGCGGATAGAAGGATCGAGTTCGTCGATGTTGTATTCGAGTGGAATGCCGATGTTTAGCTTGGAAAAATCGGGTAGAGTAGATGGTATTGTTTCGGCGCATCGTTTTCGAGATGCGGCAGGGAGCGATGTTGGATCCTCAGAGTCATGCTCTTCATGCATGCCAGTCTTGAAGATAATGTCGTGTATGACCTTGACATCCTTGGCCAAGAAGCCAACCGTATCCAGAGAGTTTGCGTATGGAACCACGCCAAATCGAGAAATCAAGCCATAACTAGGCTTATAACCCACGGTACCGGTATAGGCGGCGGGTAATCGAATTGAACCTCCCGTATCTGTTCCCAATGCTACATCGGCATCTCCCAATCGTACCGCAACTGCGCTTCCGCCAGAGCTTCCGCCAGCTGATACCTCGTCGTCCTTCACTAGGGGATTCCTCACAGCACCGTTGACCGAGTTTGTCGAATATGATCCCATACCAAACTCATCCATATTAGTCTTTCCAACTATGGATGCGCCCCGCTTGCGCAGCTGACGGACAACAGTAGCTTCGAAAGGCGAAGGGTGGGATGAGAGGATATTCGAGGCGCATTGTGTCGGGAAGTCGGTGGTTGCGATGTTGTCCTTGATGGCAAGTGTGAAAGGCTTGACATCCTTGCACATTATAGGGATAAAATCGGCATTGGGGTCTGTGGCAGCGGGTTTGCCTACGAATGTTAGCTGAGGTTATATAGCACGAAAGTCAATACATACTGCGACCAACAAAATGGTTATGACTGCTATGAGAGCGCCATTGTGTGATCGATTGCGCACAAACAGCGGTTCTATGGAATCTGGTAAAATATCGCGGCGATTTTGAGGCCAACTGCCGCACAAGAGCCGCACTCATTGTGAATTAATTATCATGAGAAGCTGTTAATACAAGCTCAAGACGTTGAAGCTCCAAAAGTTGACGTTTGGTTGGCTGCGATAGAAAAGTGGGATGAGCTGCAGCTAGGTAGCTTATCGATAAGCCCCAGGCATCTTTCCCAAGGGTCCTTCATCTCACTCCCCAAGCTCTTTCAAGCTCTACAAAACATTGTCATCAACTTCGCAAAATGGCGACTAAGAGGGAGCTCGAGGACCTTGATGAAGGCGAAGTATCAAAACCTCAACCGAAGCGACCAAAGAAACAAGGCGGCAAAGCGCGACAACATCAAAATTCTGGCATCGATCCAACCTGGGGCCAAAAGTATGTCTTCTCAGGCGCCGAGCATGCGACGACGATTCCCGTTGGCGAAGAATCCGACTTTGAAGATGATGCAGATGCCATGGCATATCTCAACTCCGTCAGGTAAGATCATCCCCCTTTATGTGCTCCTATCGTCTTTGCTGAAGATCGCAAACTTGCAGAGCACGGATGCTGATATGGTGAGTACAATAGACAAGAAGCCAGTGGAATCCCCCATCTACTCGTTGCACCCAAGGTCCAAATAGGACCTCAGCTGCCCGCTGATCTCGAGAGAGAAGATGACGAAGCCGAAGACGAGCGACCTATCGACAGAAGCATATACGAAGACGGTGTAGGCGACACACGGGGTTGGTACGAGGACGGCGCGTACATGGCACTACCAGATAACTGGACTGGAGAGGACTACGAAGAGGGCGAAACCCCGGAAGATGGAGACGATGATTATAACGAAGAAGTCGCCATCCATGAAGCCTACTTTGCATCCGTTATGGACCAGTACCACCACCTCCGAACGATACTCCATACCGAACCACCCTCCAACGTGCGCTCCCGCCTCACACCAGCTCAAATAAAGAGTGCCGCCCCCTCTGACAGCCAGGCCTCTCTTATAGCAACATGGTCTCGCCTCTTGCGCGACACAGATCCGCACCCTCTCCAGGTCGCTCTTATGTCCAAGGACACAACACTACGAATCCTGCGCGTCCTTCTCGGCGGAAAGTTCCTTCGTCGAGGATACACACTTCCGGAGCGCACGAGTCGCTGGGTCTGGGCACTGCTTGCGAGGTTGCCGGACAAAGGCGAGCTAAACTATGCGGAGATTGGTTGGATCCGCGATCTAGGACGGAGAGCGGTCCTCCTAGGCAGAAGTTTAGCAGAGATGGCGGCGCTGAGAGAAGAGTTGGCAGAGGGTGGGTTGGGTGCGCACGAAGCTGTTGATGGGAGCAGCAGCGATGAAGAAGTCATGGCCGACCCAGAGGACCTGGAAGTCGAAGGTGCCATCAGCCCTGAGCAGGACGAGGATGATTCAACACCACCCGAGACTGAACAAGATGCCGAACAGGCACCCAAACCTACAGAGCCTACCTCGACTTTGCCAAAGCCCGACACTGAAGAAGGTGAGATAGAAGAAGAGGACGAAGACGTGGCTATGGACATTGCATCCAACTCTGAAGCTGAAGACGGCGAAGTCGCTGCCTCCAACTCCCAGGAAGACCTCCAGGGCGCCAAAGAACGACTCCTTGCTCAATTAGACAATGGGGCAGCTTCAGAAGACGACGAAGACGCCGAGAAGGAGGCGGCGAAACAACGATTGCGAGCGAACCTGCGCGCTACGCTCAACATGATCCTAACCGTGGCCGGTGAGTTTTACGGGCAAAGGGATTTACTTGAGTTTCGAGAGCCATTCGTGGGCATGTAAGTTGGAAAACAAGGAAAGTAGTTGTAGGTCTGATCGACCTTTTTGTTTAATTCTGTGTAACATACAGCGAGTCCCAATTCTTCCTTAACATCCAATAAACATACAACGCTCTGGAGCATTTATAATATACCTGAACGCCTGACCCAAAGATTCAAATCCCGTAGCATAACGCATAGTTAACATGGTAACGTGCATAGGCTTTAGCTGAGCCTATCGTAGACAGTCTTAGCCTAGTTAGCCATGTCCATCTCGGGCTCGACAAGGAAATCGGCATCATCAAAGTCGGAGCCAGAGTTTCGGTTGTCCTGGCCGATGCTTGTAAACCCAGCTCCCTTTCGTGAGACTGGGATGGCCATGACTCGGGGGTTACCCTGGCTGCTCATCGCAGGGCTTGCTACAAAGTCATCCTCGTCATCGTCAAAGATTCGCTTGCGAGAGCCATCGTATGAATCAACGCTCTCAGTGCTCTCTTGCGACATGGTGAGCTCGGGAATAGCGTCGAGATCAGGAACGTCGTCTTGTTCGAAATCAGGCTGAGTATCGAGGCCGCCAACTTTGTTGATTCCGCAAAAGGGAAGCAACTCTCGAGAGGCACCCTTAGCGGGGGCTCGAGGAACAACAGTAGTAGTGTTCACAGGGGCATTGTCTGTCCAGAGCTTGAAGGCGCTTGTGCCGACAGTCTTATATCCTTCGGGGACAGACTTGCGAACTCGCATGCCGACGCTGAGCAGGTTGGACTGGACGGAAGAAGGAAGATCGGGCTGAAGCGGTTTCTCAGCTACGGCAATTGCAGGTTCGTCGGAGGATCGGGCATTGAAGAAGGATGTGATCTGGCGCTGAGAGGGATCGGCCGAGGCACCGGCGAACTGACGCTTGATACGAGGAGTCGACATGTTGATAGATTTAAAGGTGTAAGCCAACGGTTGATGGTTGATTCGATGGAAGAGTCGCAGTTGATGAATGCGCCGAGATGCAATGACGTTCAATATTGGTCGCACAGGGTAAGCAGTGGCTGTAACACAAGAAGCCGAAGTACAGAAACAGAGTGAACGTGATGATGGTAGAGTGGAGAGTGTCAAAAGACAAAGTCGAAAAGAATTGACTTCTTGTAAAAGCAAATGACGTCGCAATCGAGGGGGTAAAACAAGGGTTCAAAAGTGATCAAAGCAGAAGAGGGGGGTAGCCTTGATTGAAAAGAGAAGAAGCCCCAAGATTGTTGCCAGGGTGAAGAAGAACAGGGTTCGAGAAGGAGTGAGACGCCCCTGTTCTGCCCCAAAAAGCCAAAGACACAGACGAACCTAGTTCAACCAATCAACTAATAAGAATTTCTCACTGTGGATACTAGACATTCCGCGTCTCAGCGCGATCTTCTCGTGCCGCTTTCGCGTAAATTGAGTAATTGAGCGCTTGGCCATTGGTAGATTCGCTCACCGCTGAGTCATCTGATAAGCCGCATTATCTGATCGACGAGAGGAGAGTTCTCGGGTGGTCCAGCTGCAGTGAGGACCAAGGCGGTGGCAAGAACTAAACCCTGCGGGCAGTTTCTGGCATTTTCAAGATCGACAATGTTGAATTTCATTTGCCTAAGAACAATTGAGTTTCCACTTCGAATTTGCCATCGAGTCGGAGAGATTCCTTTGCGTAAAAAGTCACACGAGCTCATCACACGAGTGTGGAGGCGATCATTGGGTTCACAGAAATATCTTCACAGTAGTATTGAGGATGAGGATGATGAATGAATATGCTTGCAAGGTACTATCTATTGAAGAGAGTTGACTGTTCCATGGGGGAGCCATCCAAATTGAGAAATTATTCTCTGAGTGTCTTGAGACCTCAAGTCCAACCAGCTTAACGTCCAATCATCGTGAACTAGGAGCTTCGATGTCGTATTGAGTTTAAACCAAAACGTGGACATTCCAGCGACATTTCGTGGGGTAATTGGTGCCCCAGGTTCACAATGAAGAAATACATGGGTTCTTCCTGAGATAGCTGCCTAAGGTATTTGTAGTGCGGACGACCATCTCCGGGTCGAGTCATCCGGCGACTAGGTGAAAGAATGACAGGCGGAGGGGTAGTTCGAGACCATCAATCTATGACGCCGTTCACCACCAATCATCGTCAAGTCAATTCAACTCAACGCAGTAGATGGTGAACTAATCGTCGTGGATAGGCAGAGACGGAAACGAGTCAAAGGGAGGAGTCGAAGGATGATGGCATCATCGAAAGATGAGATCTACGGGCATCACCGCTGGCTAGGACAGTCACGACAGTGTCACAACTCAATCGCATCGACAAGCAATCACGTCAACAAGAAGGTGATGTGGAAACCATTGTGAATTTCGCAAAAGCACAGTGACCATCCTCCGCTACCCACTGCACCCGGGTATGAAGCGATCATCAACCAGCGGTTCCACTTCCTCGCATCTAGCAGGCCCATCTAGACCAGTCCAGACACTCGTGAAGGCTTTCTCCAGCTTTCCACCCATGCAGTGCTTTTTTTTCCTTCCTGCCTCGAGACGACTCTCTCTTTGGTACAAGGCGCGCAACGGAAAAACAAAAAGAAGAATGATGTGCCATGCAAGATATCCGGAGACCCCAAACGCCCCTATTCTGGGTGCCCCATCTTCTATCTGCAAAGAGGTTTTTGGTAAATGTTCGCAACGTCGGGTTGTTCTATCCGTCCATGTCGAGGTTGTTTTTTTGCAGATCCGAGATGACCACCATGAGATGAACCGTAAGAGTCATGAGTACCCAAGGAGATTAACCGCCGCGAAGCAGTTTACTTTCGTCGGAAAGAGCAGCCCTCGGTCAACCGAGCCTTACCACCGGTAGGCTGGCAAAGGACGGTTGTGCATCCTTGGCAGATGACGACGGTCTGGGCGTGCGAGAAGACGGTGGTGATGGTGAAGCAACCGGGGCACTTGACGTCCATGAAGAAGGATCGAGGAGTGGGCACGAGGGTCTGGTAAAGGTATGTTAGATCGATTGTCGTCATGAAAATTTGTCCGAGTAATATCGTACCTTGAGCTTGTGCTTCTTGGCCTCGGCGGCCGGGGAAGGGTTCAGAAGATCAACGGCGAGAACCTAAGGGGCGGAGAGTCAGCCAACTTGTTCCATCATCATGTTTGCATCCTTTGTGTATCCGATCCATGGTCCAAGTTGTTGTCGATGTCGAGTTCCATCAATTTGATACTTTTGCCACGAGCAGCAAGTTTCCTTCGAGTCGATGATTTCCTCATTCACACACGTGTGGTCGTCGTCCATCCATCGCTCGTCGTTGGTCCATCGTAAAAAGCATCAGAAAAAGGCAGTCGCTTACCATCTTGTCTGATTTTCTCGAGAATGTCTTGTCGGTTTCTTGCGAGAATGGGAAAGCTTGACGAAATCCGGGAACAGATTTGAGGCTCGCAAGGTGGGTGGGAGGAGGTAAGCGAGGAAAAGTTCGGTGGCTCTGAGGGGGACGACTGGCTCTTGCCTCTGGGCGGATTTGTGGCCCGAAACGGGCTAGTGTGGTAGGGTTTTCCAGCCCAACACACGTGACGGTCAAGATTGGCGGTGGGACAGAATCGGTGCAACATAGCGCCGAGGAAATAGCTTATGCACGCAATGCTTAGTGGGGTTTATGCGAGTTATGCAAGTTGGGGTCTTGAGCTCTGCCTGCTCTGTACGTAAGCGGTGACTTGAGGCATTGTTGAGTTGCGTCAGTTGTAGGCTGCCACTTTCAATTGCTACAAATTGGTGTTGTAGTCGTTCTCTATCAGAGGGTTACTTTTATTCTCACTTATACTTTTCACAATGGCCAATCCTATGGATCAGCGCATCAATGTTCCCATTGACGACCCAAACGCAGACACAGAATGGTTGGTTTTTGCTACCCCTCCATAATCCTATGCTAAGCTCTAACCCCGCCATAGGAATGATATTCTTCGAAAACATGGAGTTATTCCTGAGAAGCCGCCCAGCCCAACTCCTATGATCGAGGAGGCCATTCTCGAAGGTCGAAGATTAGCACATGAGAACCGTTTGGAAGGCAAGGATCTTGACGAGTTGGACGAGCTTGAAGATGATGAAGATGAGGCTTTCCTGGAACAATACCGACAGAAGCGCATGGCCGAGTTGAACGGCCTCCAAAAGAAAGCCAAACATGGAACCGTATATCCCCTCTCGAAGCCCGAATACCAGCGCGAAGTCACGGACGCCTCACAAAACGGACCGGTCTTCGTCAACCTTACATCTTCTATGGGCAACAATGTTGAATCCAGAGTTTTGACTGAGCTGTGGAGACAAGCTGCCCACGAGTATGGCGAGATTAAGTTTTGTGAGATCAGGGCGAGCCAGGCTATCGAGAACTACCCCGATCGAAACTGTCCGACAATCCTAGTTTACAACAAGGGCGATATTGTCAAGCAAGTTGTGACATTGGCGACTATTGGAGGCGTCCGAACCAAAATGCCACAAATTGACAACCTATTGGTTGAAGTTGGCGCAGTCCCTGATTCTGATATGCGTGTCGTCAAGAGGAGACAAGCTGCTGAGGACGCTGAGGAAGAGCGTTTGGCAGGCAAGAGCATCAAGACAGGAACCGCTGGAAGATCACGAAACGTCGACAGTGAGGACGATGACTGGGATTAAAAGCTGTGCAAGATACCTACAACGCGCTGTATCGGGATAAGTTGAGCGCTCTTCATATGTGTATGAAACAGCGTCCAGCCGTTGATGCCCTTACCAGACCGCTGCGACAAACTTTCTGCAGCCCTGACTCAAGGTATGGCGGGAACCTGGATGGTGCTCTAACAATACGCGATAGTCCGTATACGGCAGGCCAAGGTGAACACCTTGTTATCTCAAGGGCTCAGGAGATGGCGGGCCCAGAGTTATCTTCTGCGCCAGGAGAAGCTCAGAATGCTGTACTACTGCGACCCAATATGGTCGTCGCAAACACCTGGGACAAGCCCCATTATGCTTGATGATGTTACTTAGAAATTAGAAATCATCACCTCGTTATGGTTCCGAGTCGAGGTGATAAGCTCAGAAGCTCAATTATAGCCAGGGGCTGAAATACAAAGCCGATTCAATATCTTTCCCTGGACTCTTGACCGCGATATCAGATCAAGGCCAACCTACTGAGTGTCAAGCCGCATATAAATGAGAAGCCTCCCCAGCATGGTATGGTACCAACTCGTCTCCTGCGAAATTTTACACAGATGCATAAGAAACTTCAAAGCATAGAGGATGTCGCTTTATACGCTGTTGCATCAAAGCATCCAATGGCTGGGACTCATGCCTCGACGACGAATGATGTAGGCGTTGAGCCTTGGGGAATGTCTGTATGCTCTTAAAGTACTTAAGAAACAACTCATTCTCGATCTCACCTAGCCAACTGTCCACTAGTCCAGCACTGGTTGGTGAAGCCAGGCCTCGAGCTGATTGGAGCCATTCCCCCTATCAGCCACGAGCAGATGACAACACCAAACATATATATTAAGCCGACGATGAGAATTGTGAGGCGTTTCCCAATTCTATATGACCCATTTGATCATAAACGCCTCTCATCATTCAAGTGTACCGGTCGTATCAAAGCTTGAAACGGGCTAGCAATCTGGAGGCAGCTTCGCTGAACCAAGAACCTGCTTCTGTCTCTTATGTCAAAGTCCCAACAAACCAATCGCAAATACCCCTTTCAAGGCTAGTTTGGAAAGGCCTATTGAAAGGACTTTTTGCGTGGGCTGGATTAGCATTGGACAAAGGCAGGAAACTACCACTTAAGTAACTTCTCTGCCGAGCAACGTCAAATAGAAACTTGTTTATTGGTTAGTACTAACTCTTGTTGGTAAGATGAGAATAGAAAGTGGAGGATAAGCGTTGCATATTAGCAGTCTAGCAGTTCAATGAATGCATTAGACTTTGTTTGAGTACCCATGTTTCTTGTAGCCTTCGAAGAGTTGGAGCGCCGTCAATCTTGATCTTACGGCCTGTGCATCGCTGCCCGGACTAGTCGTCGATTCCAGGCCATCATGTGCGTTGCCGATCAATATCAGAATACATTTCTCATCACTCGTTGGAGATATCTTGACATTGGGAGGTCGCGTCGAGCTGAAGTCATTCACCCCTGACCAATATTCACGCTGGCAATAGGACCCTTGCAAGCCCAGACAGCTTGCATTGCCCGAAACCTCCTCGTCTATAACAAATCGGGATCCCGGGATTAATGCGTGGCGTCTAAGGGTCCATGCATGCATGCGTCAGGGACCCTTGAAGACAGGGGATAAAATGAAATTTGACTGAGCGTGTAAGTGACTGAGATTGAAGTGAACAATGGAGGGTAATAAAAATCACTGTATAAAACTCGTTACTGCTCGCGCGTGCGACATGAGTAGTCAGAGAGCAACACAAAGACTGATTGTCAAAAAGTGGAGGGAAAGAAATGCAAGGTATCATTATACGCTCGTCAATCTGCTTTTGCTATAAAAACGCCGTTTATCCAATTATGCTTGCTGATTCGTATCATCTGTCACTGGGACAAGATTTCCACTCGGTAAACCCCAGCTAGTCTTGTCCATCTGCTCCGGCCCGCATCGCCACGAGCATCCCCGATGAATGAAGGGGATAGTTCTCTCACCCTCTGCCATACTTAGCGGTGTCATCCGCACGACAGATGAGCCCTCCTGTTTGATCTCCTTGCAGGTCCGAACCTCCCGCCACTCCACCCACTCAACGGTTGGGATAACCATCAACTTCCGGCAGCGTGAACAGATCAATCCACCGGCCTCCTTTTGCCTCTGTGCTCGCTCAAGGAGCCTTCGAAGCTGGTTGAGTCCTTCGGGAATGTAGTAGGGCATATCTGGAAGCTGAGTGCTGGAATAGCAGGCTCGTAGGGCAGTCTCGAGAAGACTGGGCACACGACTTGCGCCTTGAAGGCGTTGTGACTCAGTCATGGATGAAACGGAGGATGATGGTGAAAATTCAGGTTCGCCCTCATCTACAGATAGGACGAGCTGTGTGTGGTCTGTTGGGATTTTGAAGTCTGAGACAACCCTGCCTGTGGTATCGGAGAGCTGTAAAGGGGACCGGCCAAGGGCGCGGCTTACCAAAGGTGGTGTCGGCATAGATTCTGACTCTTCTGTGTAAGAAAAGAGCATGTTCTCAGATTGATCTTCGGAGGTCTGCTCCAAGTTCTGGTCCGGTTGCCAGAAAGGATTGGGGTGGACAACAAGTGTGTCGAGCTTGCTGTCTGATGCAAAGAGGTCTAGCAACTCAACAGGCAGATGCCTTAAACGGTTCTGTGACACATTGAGCTCCTTGAGATGATGAAGCTTGGCAATTGCGGAAGGAAGCTCAGTGAGCTTGTTGTGACGGAGACTAAGGATGGTGAGGTATGTCAAATCGAAGATGGCGCCGGGAACCCGGGTCAACCGGTTCATGGCCATGTAGATCTTGAGTTCTGGGTCCTTCTGCTCAAACGCGACATCCTTAGTCACGACGGGAATGCAGGTGAACTGCGACAGAGGACTGATGGTATCGTTGGAGAAATCTTCCAGTCCCATTGACCAAAAATCGATTGTCTCTTCACCTGCGTCGAGACAAGCGCGGACCTTGTCGCGCGCAACCTGCTCAGCCTTTGAGACGCGGCGCACGACGCGATTGAGCTGGGGAAGTTTGGGTTTCGGAATCTCAGGGATGTCATTCATGACATCGTCACTCTCATTGCCATCACTGCCTAGGAACACGCCGCTGTCTGCCTGTCGCGTCCATGGGCGTCTCTGCTTAGGGATCTGAATCTCACTGAAAGTCGAGTCGGATGAAGTGGGATGCTGCTGGAACCATGAACCAATGTATCTCTTTTTGCGCCTTCCTTCCACGTAATTGTCCAATGCCGGGTCATCATCACTGGAGAAAACGGCAGGATCACTTGAGTTGTTGAAAGCTGAGGACGACGCGTGCTTGGATGCTGCGTTGCGGACGCGTTTTCGAGGGTTGTTGCTGAAGCTCTGCGACTGCTCGTCCCAAGAGATGGCGGGGAGACGAGGCAGAGTTGGTTCCTCTGACGACATTGAAGCGGTTTTATAAGGATGATGCTTTGAAACCAATGTTACTCAAGCAAAAAAGACAGAAATACAAGACTTGAAGGCGATAGATGTAGGAATTAAATCGATGGGACTGGTCTAACGCGAACACGGCGGGACGAACTGCAGAGTGACGACGAACGGCGGGAATACAGGGTTCAATGCCCCACTGACGCACTAAACATGCCATGCACCCTTCCATTACCGGGAGTGCACGTGCCACCGAACCAACCACCCGACCCCTAACTGCCAGCGGTTTCAGGGTCTTTTAACAGCCCGCCACCAACGATTCCCTCCCGTCCATCCATTGACGTGACAGGATGGATCCAATTGATAAGATGATCAGATAACAGCCTGACAATAACACATAGGACTGCAATTGAACCTCTTTCTAGTTCATATTCTTTTAGGTGGTTTTGGAATACAAGCATATTTCCGACCAGCACGTACATCTATCGATCGCAAATCCAGGGTCCTGTCCTGATGAGCCGCTCAAGGATCAAAGCTCGCGTAACATCTCACTGACCTCGGCTGTTTATAAATCTGTGATACATCAACTGTCGCTATTCTAGAACGCGTGTCTTTCAACTTGATATTCAACATTCAAGGAGGAAAAATAAGAGGGCATCCCTTGGAAATCCCAATGGAGGACATTGTGATATGGACGATAGATACTAAGTTTCGATGAACTGTTTACCATGAGATGCAATATTTACTACCCAGCATCTCAAACATTTCTTCGATCATCTAGCAAAGCCATATAAGAATTAAAAGTATCGCTGATTACCATCATCACTTCTTATCAAGCCATTTCTCTTCTAAGTTAATCCGGATACTTAGTTACCTTGCGGTTTGTGAGCCCAATGTGTTTCGTTTCCCGCACTTATAGACCCCCTCTCCCAAGGCCCTACCCTCCTTCTGCAATATTACCGTGAACCCCGAGTGTGCCCAGGTCATCGTGATGGGACTGATGATTGCCGAGCTCTGCTTTGGCAACGAGAGGCTTGAGCAGACAGTCATTAAGTTACAATAGAGCTTACAGTAACACACCCCAGTCTTGATCTTGAAGGGCTAAGAGCACTTGCTTATCATGTTGGAATGATGCAAGGTTCGCCCCCGAGCCGAAATCGCTGACAAGCGCTCTGGTTGCGAAGATCGGTTCATGCCGTCTCGTTGTTAGATATGTGTGTATATATAATTTGACAGCAGGCTATATTTTGAAGTGTTAGCACGTTAAAGCCATAGCATGCGGTTTTGTTCTTACCGTCGATTAGATAAGGACCTGAAGGGTAGTTTCTTATAGCGATATCTCTGCCTTAGCTTCCCTTGAATGTTCTTCAATATCAAGCAGGACTTTACAGCTGCATCCGTAGGCTTTGTGATGATATCGTGGAGTATTGCCCGAGAGAGGAGGTGGCTATTATTTGCTTCTTCAAGCCTGCGGAAGCTCCCCGATGATCATACCTTGCCCCTTGATTATCGATGTGATTCCATTTTTGTTGAAGAATTATAAAGAGCCCTCGGGCTTGCAGTTTTCAGACAGTGGACAAGGGATCAGTTTTCCCTCATTGATATGTATAGACTTGAGATGTTTCTTCCAGGCCGTGCCAACCTTCGAGCATTCGTCGACGCCACTTCTGCCGAACTTATATATAAACAAACGGAAAGACCGTCCTCAGTTCTGTGGATCGGGTCCCATTACAGTCTTTGATTGCATGTTTTGATGTCTCCTTTTGTGTGTCGAATGTTTCTTCGCATTTGTGCTTGTCCTTATACGGGTACTGCGAAGAACAACACGCTGTGAGGACTGCTTTGGGATAGTAAGCTTCCACTATTACTACTAGAAAGACGTAAAATGCCACAAGTCTGATGAGCTTCTTCTGAAGGAGCTGCAGTCTTGCCTACCTATATATAACACAGGTTTCCTAGAACCCCAAGGTGCGGCACATCATTGACACGAGAGGCAAGGTCCTGTCACCAATACTTATGCAGACTTATAGTCCGATTGTCCCCAATATATATAAGAGTAGAAAGGTGGCATTTGTTGCATATCTTCCTAGGGATGATAAGGAATCAGAAGAGAAAGAGAAAAGAATGAAGAGGGAGAATGAGGCTTTAATACCAAGAACCAAGTGCCTGAGCTTTAGGCATCCGGCATGTAACTCGTAGTGGTCTAGAATATTTCGCGATTGTATGAAATCACCACAAAACAAAGGTCGTTTATCGTCTAGAAACTGTGCTAGAGCAAACACATGCTGATTTTTTAGCACTCTCGTGTCACTTGACAAGGCAACCATCAAAAGAGTATGTCTCAATTCAAGAAGTCATATTATTATACTTGCTGAGCAAGCTACAACCCGTGTGCTGGCCGTTTGTCTGGGTTGTATTCTGTGACTAGACTTCTTTTACATAGTAAACACACCCCATAACATAACTTACAAGGTTTCCCTGTCATCTGCCATTGAGCAAAGCTCTGGGCAATATTTCCAGCTAGAAACGAGGATTGAGATACGTTAATTGCCATTTTTGTGACGCTTTGTCGTTCGTGGTGTACGCATGAGTAGATACATGCACAGGCGCGTATATGGTCGACAAACAGCACGGATGTAAGTAAGCGACTGGAATGAAACCACCTTTTGAAGACAACATTACATTAAGAACAATCTTCAAGGAAAATGCAGTGAAGGTAAAGGAAATCACACGAAGCAGCTGTTTACCTTGCTTGTAAGAATGGAAGGTTGTGTGGCATCACCGCCAGGCATCAGCAAAACCAAACTCTGTTTTGAGGCGTCCAACTGGCAGGTTAGAGACATGTCGAAAAAGAAGATGCAAAAAGAACCCCCAAATCTGCTGGCCGGAAGACATGGAACTCCTTGTTCAGAGAGGGCAAAAGAAAGGTCTCGGAGGGAGTCGAACCCTCGCTGGCGGAATCAGAATCCGCAGTCATAACCGTTAGACCACGAAACCATGATCTTGTAGGAGCTATGCGCTTCCTGTGGTGGATCGTTGGGGAAGACAGTCGATAATACGGTACTTATATGAAAACTCTGACATTGCGAAACAAGGTTTTGGCTTTTCCATTTCTGCGGGGCGGCCCGTGGCCTTTGAACCAATCATGTGAGCTAGCTCAACTGGTCTCCACCCAAACCCAACGTCCATTTTCACACCTGCCAGACTCAGATATGTAGTTTATTAAAGTAGAAGCCTTTGTTCAACAAAATGAACTACGGTACTCTCGAACCAAGAATTATTGCCAAGCCTTATAATCTAGTCGGTTATATCTACTTACGGAGTCCAAAACTCCTTGTCTTAATAATTTAACTTAAATCAAGTGGAGAGTAAGAGATCGATAGATCAATCCTGACAGAAACCGCACATGTTCGATATGGCAATCCGGGTTGAGTATCGGTCTGGTTTCACAATGACTCTCATCTTGGACATGTAAACTACATCAGAGAACTAATCATATCGAGATGCTGTTTATTCACTTTTTGCACCGAACCCAACATAGGTACAGGGTAAACTGTTTGCCATGGGTTACATACAGTAGAACTGCCCAGAAGCCGCTAAACTCCACTTGGCCTCATCACTACCATCATTGGACAAACTTCCACACTTCTGCCATGTCCAACCAAGACAAGCAAACAGACAACACCGTCTCATCTCAGACGTCGTTCCTTCGCTATCTTTTCATCTTTGCAGTTCCTTTGGTGTGTCTCTTCGTCTGGAACAATCTCTTCAAGGGAGTCAAATCGGAGACTACGTCAAAAGCTACAATGTCGTCCGGCAGAATCGCCCCGCTCGTCTTCCCAGCGGCATCCCGCCACACAGCTACTGTCATCTTCGTTCATGGCCTGGGTGATACGGGCCATGGCTGGGCTTCCGCTGTCGAGAACTGGCGTCGACGACAGAAGCTTGATGAGGTCAAGTTCATTCTGCCTCATGCACCACAAATCCCCATCAGCGTAGTGAGTTTTGCTCTCAAGGTATTTGGTAAGTAAACCAGACTAACACGCTGCAGAACATGGGTATGAGGATGCCTGGATGGTTTGATGTCGTGAGTCTACCTGATACTTTCATTTGACTCATCTAATGTGGTTTAGAAACAACTTGGTGGAAACGTCGACACTCTCGTCCGTAACGAGGATACTGAGGGTATCAAGCGCAGCCAGCAATACTTCCACGATCTCATTCAAGAAGAGGTCGACTCTGGTATTCCTCCTGAGCGCATTGTCCTAGGCGGTTTCTCCCAGGGCGGTGCTATGTCTCTTCTTGCTGGCCTCACCTGCAAGAGCAAGCTGGGTGGTATCGTCGGCCTTTCATCTTGGCTGCTCCTCTCCAAGACCTTTGCCGATATCGTTAACCCTACCGATGCCAACCGCCAGACCCCCGTCATGATGTTCCACGGCGAGGAGGACCCTATTGTCCATTTCCAGCGTGGAAAGCTGAGCGCCGATATGCTCAAGGAGCTTGGCTACGACGTGACATGGAAGACCTACCCGTAAGTCCACGATAGCCGACCCTGCATAGACCAGATATTGACTTAACATAGTGGCATGGGACACTCTGCTTGTCTCGAGGAGCTGGATGAGGTCGAGGCATTTTTGCGAAAGCAGCTGCCCCCCAAAAACTAAAATAAAGCTGTTAGGGGTAGAGTTGTTGCTAGAAAGCATAGACATGTAAAACATTGAAACACCGAACTAGACGAGGTAGACGAAAAGGACTATATTTCTCAAGACTTTATAGTCATATTATAGAGGCACGAGTTGAGAAAAGACCAATCATGTCAACTATTTCAAGCCGCGTGGCCCATGTTGCTCTTCGCAACCCTCGTGATGCATCCAGTCTGCGGGCAGTGAAGTTGAATTCCTAGACGCCAAATGACGTGCGCTCCACTGCTGGGCACCTCAGAATGGATGCCGCATTGCATGAGGCCGGACCACTAACTGCCCTAACTCTTAGCGCGCATTGGAGTTCTTCAGTGGGGCTCATCCTTCAAGCAACATCCATAGGTTGGAGACCCTTGATCCTTGGCTCTTCTACAACGTTCCCCGACCGAAACTTTGAGGGGATACACAAATTCGATACTCGGCATATCCAGGTTGACCTCTTCTTCGCCTCGCTGCATTTTCCCATCGAGATATGTGTTTGAAGTTGTTGTGCTAAAGAAACGTCGCTATCTGTTATCGCTACACAAGCCGGACCAAGACCCCGATGACCACCCGCCTAAAGTAAACAAACATGGCTTCCGAAGCATCTCGACCAGTGTCGCCAACGCCTTCACAACTGCCACCTGTGCCCAGCTCGCCGGTCTACTCTCTTGCATCGACTGCGAACCCTCTATCTCAATTCAATCTTCCGCTCCCGCCGCCTCCGCGACCCTCCCATGCCGTCCTTACAAAAGCCGACCTCGAGCTCTCACAACAAGCTTACTCTGATCTTGTCTCCTCCGCAAAGGCATACCGACTTGCCCTCGCCGCATTATCAACTGCTGCGTCGACATTTGGCTCAGCACTTGAAGCATGCGCCAGACTAAAAGAGGCCCGCGCCGAGCCTATCGGTCCCTCTGGAACGACGAATATGACGGCAAGCTTCACGACTAAGGGCTCCTGCACGGCTGATATGCTCATGTCCGCATCGGGAGTGCACTACCTCGTTGCGAACCATCAGCAGATCCTTTCCGAAACGGTGTATCGATCCTTTGAAGTGCCACTGCTCCACGACCTGGACAAGTGGCAGACCGTTATTGACGATGAGGAGGAGACGTATAAGCAAAAGATCAAGGCACAGAGCAAGGAGATCAAGCGATTGGAGAAGGAGGGCATGAAGTTGCACAAGCAGCGAAGGCGGGATGTTGGACGATTTAGGGCGCACTTGGTCGAGTTGACTACGAAATTGGACGGTTTAACAACGTTACACGCTGATCATGCGCGAACTTTATTGAGAGAAAGTCAGGAAACGAGTGGAAGGATTGTGGATGCCAGCTGTAGCCTTGTACGCGCCGAGGTGGACATCTTCGAAGGCCTTGCACGGAAAGGTTGGAGCGGAGGCGGTCTGGACGACCTCCTCGAGAAGGGACAGGATTTATTCGCGACAGAGGAAGATGGTGCAAACTTGGGCAGTGGCGGTAGCGGCGACACACCCAAACTCTTCTCCATTCTACCCCCCAAGAGCATACTCGCCGACACAGGGGCCGAGCCATCCAGGAGCCATGCTAGAAGCGATAGTCTGCTGATGGAGGCCGAACGATATCAATCCCTAGCTGCACTGGCTTCAGACTCAAGACCCGGCGGTGGTGGAAATGACAGCGACAGCGTCTTTTCGACAGACTTCAACAAGCCTCGCAATGCAAGACCGTTCTCACCACAGCCTATCCGTCGGATCCCAACAGACGTGACATTCGACTCGCTGGGCGTTGGTAGAACAGAAGGTTCAGGGAACGAGGAAGACGAGTTGCACATATCTGAGCTGCTCATGCCTGTTGTGGAGGCAGATGCTGGAGAAGAAGAGATACAGAATGGCGATAGACAGGAAGGTAAAGGCGACAGCCAAGAGAACAATGGCGACGAACAAGAGGAGGAAACGAGAGGCCGGTCAGGCTCACCTAGTTCAGTGAGAAAGAGGCCAAATTCACCAGGACTCATCACAAACGCAAGCTCCGCAGCTGCATGGAGCGGCGACGACGAAGATAGGAGTCCAGGTTGATGTGCTTACTTGTGTTGGAATTTCATCTGCGAGGGCGTTTATATGGGCATTCATGAAAGACATTCTCTTCACGGAGAGCCGGAGCCGGCAATAGATTTGCAAGGGTACTGGTACTTTGATAGTATACAAAACATTAAGCGAATATCTCACCCTTCATTGTCTATTGAATAGGTGACTCTAAACCAGATGATGGTCCCATTTCCATTAACACGCCTGACGCCATGACCGTTGTTACGCCGTGGCCAATGATTAAACTCTTCGTCTCTCGTACACTCTGATAACTTTATTGCTGCGTCGAAAGATCTTGCGCTTCCACCACCGACGGATCGTCCTCTAGTCGTCCTTATCGGCGTTAAGCACATCACCACTGAACAGTCCGAATGTGGCATCGAGCCACCAGATGAGCTTCCAGTATAGACTGGCCTTGCTCCAGTCAAACTCGCCAGTCTCCGTTCGTGGCACCTCGTTGCCGATCATGCTGCCGCCGAACAACTTCATAAAGGGAGCGGCGTTGGCCAATCGTTGCATGAAAGTCTGCTGTGGGAGAAGAGCCTGCTCGGCGGGAAGAATGGTAGCGCGACGGGCGGTAGGGATGCGTCGACAAAAAACGCTGTCTTCGTCGTGAATCTCGAGGGGCTCAATGCTTGAGGTGGTGGCTTGAGGGATAGGGAACGGCTCGGTGACTGTAGCGGTAGAGGCATGAGAGTTGCTCATAGTTCCGGTATCCATGGTGAGACTGGATGTCTGCGAATGAGGCGGGGAGAGATCGAGGAGACGGCTGTTGAACGATGTAGGTCCACTGAAGCTCTTGCGACCATTCGGGACGGGAACTGCAGCAGGCATACTCTGCGATCGTCCATAGTCGGGGACAGTCTCGATATCGGGACAAGCTTCATCCTTGGAAGGAGGGTATCCTCGGTATGGCTCAGCGTATACCAAATGCCCTAATATTCTTTGAGGGCTGGCAAACGTAGCGGCCTCAGCAGCTTCTCTGCTCTCAAACGTAACCTTGACCCAGTGCTCCCCACCATCTGCGCGATTCACCAGAGCACGCTCATCTGCCGTCAGGTTGCGACGTCGCGTAAATGCAGGATCTCGCAGCTCGGACTTGTATCGACGTTGGTTGGCAGGGGGTTCACGGGGGTAATCCTCGAGGATGGTACCAGCGAGAGATTCGTAGTGGGAGATGGCAGCGTACTGCTGTGTTGACGATCGGTAGCCTCGAAGCATAAGTTCGACGGGTGTTGATGTGACAGGTCGCTGGGCAGCAGCCTCTTCCTGCATCAAACCGCTGCTCTTACGCTGGACAGTTTGAGCGGGTGCTGTGGCCGCTTGGTTTGAGACCCAGTCGCCGAAGAGCTTGTCTGCTGCAGCTAGTGTGGGATTTTCGCGACTGCGAGCAGGTGTTCCGGTACGCGATCGAGAGCGACGTGTAGATTTACCGAATGAACCAGACTCAGCTGCGCTTCGACGGGATCGTGTGCTTCCTTGGGGAGCATCTTGTCTGGATTGCGCGTTAGCATTAGCTCATGAATCCACAGAAGTTACAGGGAGTGAGCCATACTGGTTAAAATACATGGCGTATGGTCGCTTGATGCCATCATCGCCAATGTAGCATTCGTCGTCTGGGACGTTATGAAGGATGAGAGGAGCCATGACGAAGGCCGAGGCGGGGATGGAATTAAAGAGTGTCGGGTAGCTGGACCGTACGGATGGTGTGAGGTATACGAGCCCGCGATGTCAATGTTTGTCGACGACAAAGAGGTTGAGGATGATGGCTGGATGCTTGAATGAATCGCCTGTTCACATGCCCAAAAGCAGTTTCTGAGATTGACTTTTTGGCGGGCTAATCTGGCAGTTGCACAGCAACCAACCGCTGGAAGCTTGCTGTGGGGCCAGTTTATCCGGTTCCGACTGGCCTGGAGCTCTCAAAGCTCAGCTTCGATATCATTTGCTTGTACCTTTTATGCAAGCTCTTTGCTTTTTTATTCTTTGTATGTATGCAATTGAATAAAAAGCTAATTCTTTATTTGAAGCTGCTTCTATATTGCATCTTCTTATATCATATGTCCCTGATCACAACTGCTCCGGTGTTTGGGAAAACCAAGACATCTTAACTAGCGTGACCTTGAATTCATTTGCCTGTTACTCTAACTTGCATCCATCATCTTCTCTCCCGTATATCTTGGAATGTTGACATTCGAGAAAGCAGCTTAGAGTCTTCTCCAGCACAGACCTCCCCAACCATGTCTCGGATCTCTCCACAATTAGCAAGGCAAATACGTAGCCATCGATAGATTGTCGTGATGAGCTGATTCAGCATCAATTTCATCCCACTTCAACGGAGGAAGATCCACCATATGGGATCTACCGGGACGGACCTCCCGGGCTGGATATTCGGATATACAGTCAACTAGTTACCAACATGTAAAAGACCGATAGTCCCCTACCCAAACACATCTGGATCGATCACCCATTGGACAGTCAATTCCTGAAAGAGTTCATTCACTATGGCTCAACTCTTCTCGTTCCGAACATTCATTGGCCTCGTTTCTATTGCTGTGGCCATGGTCGCTTTGTTCGGTGCATCACCACTCAAGGCATTCTCGTCGACATTGCAGAGGGCAGGCCTTGATTGGTACGGCTCACAAAAGAATGCGACAGTCTCATTGAAGACGAGATCAACGGCAAAGACACCAGTTTACTTCTTCAGCCATGGTGGTGTAGGTTTTTGTTCGGCCAACTCATAAGATGAACCTGCTAACAGACCGTTGGAAAGCCTGATGTTCAGTACAACACAAAGCACCCCGTGTACCCAGTTCTTCAGCAAATTGGCAAGGAGATTACACAGCAGGTCAAGCCAAAGGCTGTAGTTGTCTTCTCAGCACATTGGATGGGCGAGGAGAGCGCCATTCATGTGAACAATGCCGTCGACACCGACCTGATCTACGAGTGCGTCCCAATACACAATCATTTTGAATCCCTGCTAACATCCTACCAGCTTTTACGGTTTCCCTGATCACTTTTACAAAGCCGAATATCCAAACAAGGGAAGCCCTGAGCTCGCAAGCAAGATCATGGTGATGCTGTCTGAGGCTGGGATCCAATCTTATGGCGTGAAGCGTGGCCTTGACCATGGTGTATTCTCCGGCTTCCACGTCGGTAAGTTTACCGAGCATATGCGCGTTACATGCTAACGGCTTATAGCTTTCAACCCGGAAACAAACCCTCTGAATGTTCCCCTTGTCCAGGTCTCTCTATACAAGAACGAAGACCCTCATGCTCACTACGCCCTCGGTCGTGCCGTTTCTGCACTTCGAGACGAGGGTATCGTCATCATCGGCGCTGGAATGTCAGTACACAACTTGCGCGACATGCACTATATGTTCGAGGGTAACACAGAACCACTCCCCTACGTTGTGAGCTTCGACAACGCACTCAAGGAGGCCGTCGAGGCCGACCCTACTGTCAGAGAGGATAAGATGGCTGCAGTATGCAAGCGGGGAGACGCAAAACAAGCACACCCGTTTATGGATCACCTTATGCCCGTTTTTATCACTGCAGGCGCCGCCGGCGAGGACTGGGGAAAGCAAACATGGACACTACACGAAGGCAGCTTTGGCTGGTCACAGTTCCGATTCGGTGATGTTCCCTCATCTCAACCGCCATCATCATGAGATTTGAGTATAGTTCAAGTGCAATATGAGGCCAGCTCCGGCAACGGCGCGAATCAGAGCATGATACAACAGCATTTTTGGAAGGGTATCGGATAAAGAACAACACCCAAATTAAGGTGTGGGCTGGTGGGAGGACGCCCCTTTATATCCAAAACCAGACTCCTGGTTGTACAAACAACTTTTTGATCCAGTTAGAATAAACCGAGAGTTGCATATTCTGCGAGGCCATCCTTCGACAGCCACGTCACACCAATCCACACCGCTCATTAAGAACAACACTTAATTGGTGTTTTAACTTAGACTAAAGGCGTTAACACTCGCTAATCATGTATCTTCGTTGACTCATAATTCTGCTCATTGTTTCGAGCTCAACGAAGTCTATATCATTGATATACCTGCGCCCTTGACTAGGTCCCCTTTATTGTAAAACTCCACGGTTGGTAGCATCTCGCTAGCAACCCATCTCGCAGTTTGTGTGTGCAGAGAGCCGTGTCCGAAAGGTTCATGGGTCTTTTCCTTCCTCATTCTGCCATCACCGATGTCCAGGTTCCCCATGGCATCGATTAGTACTCCAGGAGATGACTCGTCTGGAGCATCCCCTCGGGGAATCGAAGAGTAGCCTTCACAGAGTGCCTGGAATACAACGACTTGATCCTGAAGATGAACGTCTGCCTGGCCCCCAACAGCTACCTCCTCGTACAGACCCCTGCACATCTTACTAGACACCTGAGCTGTAAAAGTGTCCCTGTTCTTGGTTTTCTTAGGCAACGATCCGAGCCAATCATGTCCCCATCGAATTCCAGATGCGGAATGAGCTACAAGCAGTATGTACCACCGTGAATCCAGGTTCGAGTCCTCGACAAGCCTCAAGTGAACATCAACTCCAGGGAATAAGGTTCCCAGGTCCTTGATTAGTGATGCCTGGAGCTTTTCGTGCATGTTGCCAGGGACCACCATGCTGACGTCGATAGACTTGACTTCATAGGACTCGGGGTATTTGCGTTGCTCCGGTGCCTTATACCGTAGGCTCTGGCCAATCTTCAAAGGGCGGAACTTCATGCATATTTGCCCCCTTGACTGTGGCCCCGAACTCCAGCCACGTCTCTCCAGCGTCCTCTCCACCTGGATGTTGAACCGGTCTTCTAATGTCGGTAGAAGGACTTGATCTAGGTACTCAAAACTCAAGGAAAACGAGACGTTCGTGCCGCCAGATATCAGAAGATCGACTGGTTCCTCCGAATCATTACCTGCAAAGACTAGGAACGGCAGAACGGCTTGAAGAATCAGCAAAGTGCTAGCAGACCCCGACGCTGCCGAGATCTTAACATTGCGCTGATAGAGTTCCGTGGGTTTCCGACGAGGAGCGAAGGTAACAGTGTTGGAGCCGACGCTCAGGCCCTCGACATCGGCATCTGTTATTTCTGCGAGAAACTGGATGCTTGTCACATGTTGACTCTTGAGCCCTAAGCGAGGTTAGATGTTGTTGTTCCGTTCCGAGAAGAACCTATGCATTACTTACCTCCACGTTCACGATTTCCTCTTACGTTATTGATGGTAACTGCCTGTCCCGTCAAGGCAGCTATGGCGATTGCGACTCTCACAACTTGTCCGCCACCTTCGCCTGTTCTTCCATCCAGTTCTAAAGGCTTCATATTGATGCCTGTATCGAGGTTGTGGAGGGTGACTCGTGGTGGCAAGTTGGAGTTGATTCGTCCCGAGGATTGTTGTGGAAGGTCGGATCAGACAGGTGACAAAGCTCGATTTTGTACTACAATGAAGGCAACTTGAACAGTCGTGAAATCAGCCGTGAAAACCTCTCTGCTGACCATCTATATATTGGTGTTGATGATGGTCATTTACCGTTCAACCGCAGTTCAAATTTTGTGACTCATTACCGAAGGAGCTACTACGATCGCGTGTGGCTAGGCAGCGCAGCCCCTGCAAAGGCGACAGACCGAAGATCATCTATAAACTCTTCACGACGAATACAAGATCTCGAATACACACACAACAGAAAAGAGTTCAGCTGAATGCGTGACTAACAGAACAGGTGTTTTCTGCAGTCATCGGTCAGAATGGATTGCTAAGCCACCCCCGGCGGATCCGACCAAAATTGGAACAGGGTGTCTCGTGCTCAGAATGGGACTTTTAGGAAGGGCTATATATATGAAGAATCGAATCCCCAGCATGGATATCGCTCAGTTGCGTGTGTTTGCTTCCGGAAACGCAAGCAAGCATCCGGAACCGGGGCTGCCCCGGGTCCATCGGCTGGCTGTCGTCTCCCGTTGTGGGGTGGGGCCGGAGGACATGGGACTTTGAACCCGGACCATGTTAAGGTGGCTTCGGCATGTGCGCCATGTTATTCCTTTCTCATTTCTCCCCTTTTCGTTCTTAAAGATTACCATCTCGATGTTTCCCTTTCCCTTTCCCTTTCCCTTTCCCTTCCTCCGTCGTGTTGCCTGCTCAGCTAGTGCTGTCCAATCGCAGGAACTCCGGGTTGCAGTTGCGACTTACACTGTCCCCTTACATGATAATCATGATTGGTGATAGAATGAGCTCGCCACTCCCACTTTGAACGAACAGCCTTCGGCACCTCCGCGATAGGTGGCAATACGAGTCGCGTATTCTTGGCCGATTGATTGTATTTGCCAATTGGGATGAGTCCTCAAATACTAATGGATCAATGAGAACAATTGGCATCTGCACCACTTTTACACAGCCCTCCTGACTTACGAAAAGTTGCGTAGACTGTTCGGCAATGGTGGCGGTTTAAAGCTGGGACGGGTATCTTTTAATGAGCCATTGTCAATTAAGGGGGTAAAAGAAAGTGCTAAATCAATAACCGCCGTTTTGGATTGCCCTTGTTTCATACCAGCAACCTATCCGAAACATAACAAGATATAATGCCTTAAGCTCAAACAACAATCTGGGCGAGCAAGCCATATCGAAACAACGCCAAGAGAACGAAACCAAAAACATACCTCCTTCCAATCCGTCATAGACTTCTTGACTACCCATTCCAAGCATTAAATGCATTCATGTCTTTGCTACGGTCTCTTTTTTCTTCCTTCTATCATGCAGCCGCCTGATGCATCACACCTCCCTGCGCCGATGATGGTTCCTTCCCAAGTATTCTAGTCGCAATTACGGCAATAGGGTGCGCCTGCCCTTCGTCGTCGTTTACGAGATGTAGCGAGCACTAGAAGGACATGGTTAGCAGGAACGACAAGAGCCGAGGAAGGAAGTCACTTACCTGTTTGTCCAAACATTTTCCAGACAATTGTCCCCTGTCTTCACCAACTCAACTCACTGGCAGGAGACCGACCACCTTTGAATTACCCTTCCATATCCTCATCTTCTGATACTTCGAGTACTTGTTCAACCTCTACTTGTTCAACCTCGAATGCGACCACTGGGACAGCAATGACCAAGTCATTCAGGATACCTGACTCCAAGACTCGAACGACATCGCTGTGTCTTCCCTCTCCCAGCATGTCTCGCTCACCAACCCAGGAACTAGTCGCATCTCTGTGGACCTCCGTATCGATAGTCTCTTCGCCATGCGAGGCGTCGCCTTTAACAGCAGAGTCATGGGCAGCGCTATCTTTTTGTCAGCATTACCGCCCTTTTGAACGAAGCCACCACCTTACCTGGGACGACTTCCCTGAGTTCCGTTGACGTCAGACTGGAACTCCCTGAAGTAGTCATGGCACTGCTCATGGTCTTGCTGATCCCCATTGTTACTCTGTTCAAGGCCCAACTGCTTTTGTTAGTATGATTTCGAACTGGTATGGCCAGCAACTTACCTGATTCCCTGGACCCCCATATTGTACATCGTCCATGGTAATGGAACGGCTCCCATCGGATACTGCATCACCGAATGCTGGCGTGCTGGGATACGTCCTCGTGGCTACCTCGTCCTGTAGGATTATCTCGAAGCTCAGTGGCCTATGTCGATGCGGGCATTCGCTGCCAATACGGAACCAACTATTATGATGTCTTCTGAGAGCAGATGAACAGTATCTGCAGTCAGGGGTGACGTGCTCCCCACGGTTTTCGGCTTCGCGATCCATGGCGAGGGGTTGTTCAGAAGAACAAGAGCCGACACCAAGGACAAGTCGAAGGGGCAGGATTTTCTCTCGATCTTGGGTTTCTTGGCCCTGTCAAAAGTCTGATGCTGACGACGGGGAAATGGACGGTCAAGGAGGGGGGTTGTTGAAGTGGTCCTTCAACGGGGCCTTGTCAGAGAAGCACTCTCCGTTGCCTAAACGAAATTTGAGACGAAACGTGAAAGAGCACTTGGAATTAGAACTTCAGTGGCAGCAACGAAGGGGATGGCGAGAGGTTGGTGGCGGCACAGGAGCCAAGTGGTTCTTCAGGATGCAACTCTCCACGTTGGTGTTAGGACGCCCCGTGTTCTTGTTCGCCGTTGTTTATTCGAACAGGAACGTTTATCAGGAGATACTTGGCGGCAGAGGTTGATGATAAACAAGGGGATGGGCTGTTGAAGTTGATGCTTTCGATCTTGAGGACGGCAAGCGTGAACGGAGAATGAGGTGGACGATAGGTCTTGTGAGCCTGTGGCCAGTAGGAAGTTCGACAAGGGTACTCCTAGCTCCATGTGCCGGTGACAAGCAGCAGGGACACCGATCGTTCCGGAAGATATCGAAACGCCGTCGAAGGGTACCTCGATGGGCTGGGGTACAAACGAAGCAACTACCGCGAAATAAGGGGGAAGAGAGTGTGGTTCTGGAACAGCTCTGGACCATTACCGAGCCATCGATGAGGTGCAAGTCGAAGGTCGGATACCCAAGCCTAGGGGCCGCGCTGACGAGTTGTTGCTCCATCCAGCCAGTTAGATTCTCCGGCACACTCACCTCAACGCTCAGATCCAAGGCGGCAAGGCAGTCTTGAGGAGACACGTCAACCGACTAGGGAGCCATCAGAAGGAATTCCTTATTTGGGAACTTCTCATGAACCAAGTGGATAGTATCCTAGTGTTCGGATGAAACGAGTTGCATTTGAGGATTGAAACGAAACAAAACAAGGGTCAAACCAAAAGAGATAAGAAGTCATGGCGACGAAGGGGTGGAAGTGACCATTGTAATGGTTTCTGGCTGAAGCGCTCTTCAACACTCAGCAACAAACAATCCATCGGTGTGAAACTCATAGAGTGACCAGTATCACTTGAAAGAAGCAAGAGATCTCGGGCGACGGAACAGCTGCAGTGGGAATGGGTGGCTACTTAACTCTCTTCTCCCTGGAAGTCAGCCACTTGCTAATGCTTGCGTTATGCTATGTAACCGCCAAAAATGCGGATACTCAGCACGCCTTCATCACCTGCAGCAGCAGCTTCAGTGGGTGCGCTGGTTGTTTCTGCCCTTGGCTCAGCCGAACCTCGAGTGTGTTGGTGGCTGTAGGCGACCCCATCACCCGACCCTGAGCACAAATGCAGCTCTGTCTCACGCGCAATGCGCGCTGCCAAGTGGGATATGAATTTGCAAGGCTGCAGTCACTGAGAAATTCACCGCTGTTTCAGGGTTCGAAGACGCTGAGTAGGACCCAGTACAAATCTTTGCGCACTCGTTGAACAGACTCAAGATGGGCTATCTGCCTACCGACATGCAATAACTGATCTGACAGAGTCACAACCAACTTACAACCTATGGATTAATGCAGGGAATGAAGCTGGGTTGGGACAAAGGAACACACCCGCATATGATGGTTCCAACCAACAATGCATCTGATCGACGAAGCGATTGCAGCATATGCAGCCATCCTTTTATTCCGGTGCATCAACTGAGACAGATGCAGCAGAATGGTGTGAGAATATCGCCTACTGGCTTCAACCATTTGCTCGCTTCTCCATTGAAGTACACGGGATATTCGATGGAACCCTCACTTTTGGCAACTGACTAGATCTTTGCCGCGAAGCAGCATCACTGCGTCCACTATGCCCATCTGATCTCCATTTTGGTGCAGCAAATATTGCTTTCTTTGCAGCCAACACCTCTCTGTTGGATGGGTCGGATAGCGGGCCAGCCTGCCCACCATCAATACTGGCCTTATCAATTCTACTCAAGACGAGTGTCACGATGAAGAACAACGGCATTTCATGGGGAAAATATCAATTTAATTCACACGAATCTGTAAACACACTCGAAACCCGCTCGATCCAAAGCCCATTGTCCTATGGCATTCCATGCAAGCGCCAGTCTACATTAAATCCGCATACAACAAGGGTCATCCAAGACAAAAGAAGACTTACGCCATAAACAACAATGCAAAGATCATCCCGAACAGATGTTCAGCTTCCTGAACTCATAATAATACAGACGGCACGAGCCCTATACGCGCCAAGGGGTCCATCTATGCGGAATCCTGTCCTCGGCGGCGGGCACGAGATGAACTATCTCTCTGGCTGGGGTACTCAATACAACTGGGATAACTGGCATAGTTAAGGTTGCTGCGATTAGCATATGCCGAAGGACTATCGCCTCGCCGAACCATCGGAGAGTTAGCGTCAATATTAGCAGTCCTAGAGAACTGGTTATCGAAGCTTGTGATGGAGCTGGCAGCGTATCCGATACCGCGTCGCTCTGCTTCAGCAGCTGACGGTGGATATCGAGTACCGGTGTAGTTTTGCTGCCTATACTGGACGAAGCTGGCGGTCCTTTGTCGACGATCGTCCGGCTGGTGCTGGTACCCAGCCAAGCTCACTCGAGGATCAACATGCTCTTCATATTGTTGGGTACCAGGACGGCTTAAAACTGGTTAGCAAACGGCTATTGCGTCTATTGTCCTCGATGCATCACATACCTGCCTTGATAAGCGCCATGACTGGATACAGTCCGAGAGTAGCCCGGCGCGTCAGAGTATGTCGTTGCAGGGCGACGCTCCTGGGTAGGATACGTGTGGCTATTCGTTGCATTCTGTTGCATCTGGGAAGTGTTTGGGTGCATCTGAAGATAATCTTGCGATACGACAGGGTAATGCTGTGCTTGCTGTGCGTACCCCTGAGAAGTGGCTGTGATGGGATGATAGTTCCCGTACACATCCACATAAAGATCTCTCGATTGACTCATGGTTATCTAATGTTGATGGCGAGGAGGGAGGTGAATTCGATTAATCAAAATGGCACAAAGATACCAACAAGCTTTGGAGATGGGTTATTCAAGTGAACAGCAGAGCTAGGAAGCAAGTGTCTGGCTGGGAAGACATCAATAAATGGGTATCGGGAGGAAGTTGATGGAATCATCTCCTTGATATACAGTAAAGTGTTGTCGCTACACGAAACAAGGCTGATCGCATGGCATACTACGAAGCACTTCGTGAGCCGTTATTTGGGGCGGTGCCTCCTTGTTAAACGGTTGAGGCTTCGTCAGGCACGAATACTTGTATCAAGACCCGATAGCATGGTCTAAACAACGTCATGCCTTAACAGCTGGTCGCTGCCTGGATATCAGAGCCAACCACTGAAACGATACTGGGAGAGCTAAGGGGCATTGCTAAGGGAAATCCCGGAACACATCCTCTTTCCAGCAACACAAGAGGTCGTCGTGACTCGAAAAGAATATGAGTCAAGTTGATAGACGGTGATGATTGTGGACGCCCTAGGCTCTGGTTTGTTGAAATTGTTGGGATCATCTGTCACGGGGCTTTGCAACTCGACGGAATATGCTCTCGGGCGGCTTAAGGGTATTGTCGGGTCTTTGGAGATGACGGCATGGGTCGAGGCTTGTCATCATCAACAGTACGGACACGGTACTTGACATAGCAGGTTCGCATCATGGTGCGCAAAGGCAACGAGATATGAACAATCAAGGATGACATAGGCCACTTACCCACGGCTACGTGTGGTTGAGAGACGGGCGAAGTACGACCCAGCCTACCAGAACACAATCTTTACCCAATGGCAATATTCAAGTCGGGATTCTTTTTTCTTTTTCGTTCGAGTCGGCGAGATAAAGATGACGTTCGAAGTATCGGGTCAGAGTTGGCCTACCAGCCTGCAATATGACGGATTTTTGAGGGAGACTTGGGGAAGAAGGTTTTCTGAGGAGGCTATGGCCGGTCACAAGATATTGACAATCATTATCAAATGCCACGTCGATCGCTTCGAGCCGATTTCGCGCTGCTTTTTCGGATTGATGGAATATGCAAGAACAACGCGGAAAGAAATGAGTTCTAATGACGAAGGAATAGCTCGAAAGATGAACGAAAGTCGACACAGCATCATGTGAGCATATGCGCCAACAAAACACCTACTGTTGCAGTGCATATGGCTACTCTTCTACAGAGTACGATTGCTAGGAATTTGCGGTGGCTTGCTGTCCATGCAGATCTAATTCGAGATTGTGTGACAGTATGAACATCAACTGAGCAGGCATCGCGTATCTATCGTCACCCAACTAGCCAGCAAGCAGTTTGACAAAACGCTGAAGATCCTTGTCACTCACCGATTTTCCTGCACATTTTTGCTTTATTTTTGCTGTTTTCAGGTTCCAACGAACTAATCTCATGCGCCAAGGATCACGATTCGGCATCGCCGAGAGACGATCCTTTGATGATTATTGAACCTGTGCCGTAGAGATCCTGGGGAAAGCTGAAATAGAGCGAAACTGCCAGCATCTTGGTGCAACCCTATGGCTGGAGCTGAATGGGGGTGGAATGCAGTGTTGGAGAATTGGCAACCTTGGACCAATTTCTCTATGACATTCTCCCAACTCGGGTTATTGGCAGCTATTCCCTTGAGTTCAGTGCCCGAAAGAAAAGGAACGAACAAGAGGAGAACAGAGAATTGATGAGTACAATATTGCAGAATCCATTCTAACTCATAACTAATTTACAGGCCCATTCGCAACATCTTGTCGACTGAGTACCCCACTCATGTCTCAATCAACATCCTGGTTACTGTTGGTTTGTCCATATCTTGCCCACGAGCTGAGCCAAGCTCTAAAGACTACTGCAAGCCAGGGCAGGGTTGCAGGTCGCAATCGCAATGCAGTACGCCACTATCTACTACGTTAGCTTCTAAGCGACGCATCTCTCAGCAGCACCATGTTCCGCCAACCCTCTATCCTGCCCCTGTCTAGATCCCTTGCATCCCCAAACGAGCTTGCGATGGTGCGCATGAGACGGAAGTGCTCTTAAACCCGTGCGGCTGTAGGAGACATGGCGTGACATCCCACACGAAAAAAACGCCATGGCGCTTGCATGCCACAAAGCCGTTCCAAAAGCTCAAGCTCAAGCTCAAAGGTCGGGGTCCCGTTGAAGGCCAGCAGTCGGACTCAGAGTTAGCAATTGAACGCCTGAACTCTATATCGTTCGCTTTCGACATAGAACAATCTTCACTCAACTCGGGAAGCAAGTCTTGCCTCGATACTCGCATCCAAAAGCGAAAAAGAAAAAGAAAAGAAAACCAAAGCGAATCTGTCCATGGCTGTAGGTTAGAACAGTGACCAACCTCGACCAGGGTTTGGGGGCTTACCAGATCCTTATGCAACCATATCTTGGTGGGTGACCCATATCCATTGGGTACACAGTTAGACCCTGGGGTGACCAACAGGCTTTTCTTGCCGACGTCGCTGTGTTGGCTGCGCTCTTCGAGGAGGAGAAGATAAACGCCTGACCCTCTCCGCATCTCGGCTGCTGTCCCCATTATTGTCTTGTGTGTCAGGTGGATTGAAGCCTTCCCACGGGCGATCAACGTTCCATAGCCAGCTCAATGTTTGAGCTGATGGCTGGGTATGGTCCGCAGAGGAAGCGATTACGCTGTCGCTTTCAAGACTAATAGTAGATGTTTCAGTCTGGCTGTAACCTGATGTCTCGGTATCAAGGCTAGACAGATAGCCGCTCAGACGAGAGTCGGGCGGTTGGCTCCTGTGAGTCGAGGTCGCCGAGGCATTCCTCCAGAAACTGCCTCCAGTACTGCTTGGTCTTGAGGAAGACATGATGCGATTTTGGTTCAAGGATCAAGAAAGGGGCAATGTTGGCTACCTTCGTAATCCATCCTCATCAACATACTCTTGCGGTTCCTTCTATAGTCGCACCCAGAATGCGGCTCAACAACTACAAAGGATGGCTTACGGCCCATTCAGCAAGGTCGGGTATCCGTGTTCCTGCCTGAAGACGCTGAATGGTGACGGAGGCAGCAACTCGCGATTACTACCTCGCACATCTATGACGAGTTTCATTGATGTCTTCACTTGAAGGCTTGCTCTATAGATACTGCGCCTTGGGGCTGGGGCTATTTCTTGTGTGACTGTCCCCTCGGAATATAAAAAAATCGGGACTCACTGGCAACCTTCACCAGCAAAAACAGTCCCGATTATTTTGATACCTCCTAGAATGGCAGCATAACGATTCACACCGCCGCATTCTACTTGAGTACAGCCACACTAATATCAGCCTCTCGGCCCAAACGTGTGAAAGGTGCCACGTCTAAGGTCAAGGCTGCTGCGCCGAGACAGCTTTCAATACCCAACCCATCCCCCACCATCATCGTTGGCACAGCCGGATGCCGAGGCCAAGATTGAGCTTTAATCCTGGTCCCCTATAATCACCCTGCGCCTGCGAGTTTCAGGTTAAAGGGTTGTCAAGAGAGGCAGTACCCATCGTATTTACGCCGCTTTTGTATGCAGAGGATCTCATCATTCTTGTGTTCTTTCTTGCTATCGCCTACTCATTGGTGTTGGACAGTAGCCCTGGCTAAAGATCGCTGAATGAATGGCTAACCGGCGGCCACGACTCAGTTGGGACGAGGGGGAAGTGTCGAGAGGGTATTGGGAGAGAACTCGAATTGGCTTCCATTGCGAGGAGCCAATGTACTCATGTGTTGTTGCATGCTGGACAGTATGTCACATGTAAGGTACTGTACAGACACTTTTTGCTGCCTGTTCTCTCATCATTAGATTCATCTTGGAGAGTTTGGATCGACAGCCCCGTGACTGACTCTAAGTAAGCCATACGAACCCAATTGGTGATGGTGGACAATTGTTCCATATTCGAGGCCCCTGTTCTCTCAGCGCTCCATGACGTGCCACTGTTCTGGTGTGCACTTTGGATTACAAAGATGACGAAATCAACAGCCGCCAACTTACACAACAGATATCAGACTTACACAGCAGCCCAACAGAAGCATACATGTTCGATCACATGCCACACGTACATCAATGTCCGAAAGCAAGGCGTGACAGCAACGGTTGGTAAACAATTACCGGCCGTTATTCTAGCCGCCTTTACGGTTCGAGCTCGGCGAAGCCAAAAAGGAAGTTAGTTTCCGCTGGGCAGCGATACAAGCAACTACTTCAGCAAGGCAACCACGCCAAGCTCTTCTCTGCAACTATGCGCTCCGGCAATCAATCACATGAGGTTTTTCGGGAGCAATCGGACACCGGAAGTTATATCCCAGTGTGTTCAGCAAACGGACTCTGGTTACCTGGACTCAAAATACGATCAGAGTTTGGAAGAGGTGTACATCAGTACATGTAGGGGCATGCAAACGCTGTGCATGAGGCGTTGGATATGCCGCTCTCCATGCAGTCTCCCGCGGTGCATATGGCGCTACAGCACAACGTGTAAGGCCTCGCTGTGGCTCGACTGTCGCTACGATGTTTGCAGATGAATTCAGTCGCAAGACACATATTCTCTCCAAATCCGGTTCCAATTCATTGAGAAAAACCACGTCACCAAGCTTACGGGTATGCGACTACAGGCCGCATAGCGCTAAACACAATTGTTACTAAGAGTCCTCCTAGTTCAACGCTTGCTCAATCCACAGTCGGAAAGATGTATCAAGTGATATCCAGAAACTCAAAATCAAACGAAAACAGTCCTCGGCCCCTCCTAAACCTTGAAAAACTTCAAGTGACGTCAAGAGCAACTCAGGGATTGGCTGGCCTCAGACGCAGAGCCTCAGCGCTACGTAGTATATCACTTCAGATCGACAAAGTACCGGTACACTAACGGCTCTAATCTGGGGTCTAGAGATAATTCCACCACGTGGCAGACTAAGTTCCACTACCGACAAGCAGTCTGGGGTTGGCACCTGTCGTCGCTTGCTTAGTGTCACTCGATCGTCTGAGCATGTAACGACTAAGGAACGGTTTGGGGTACAACGCTTGGCGAAAGCGCCCGTATAAGCCAAGATTTGATATATTCGAAGAACGACTGGTCGGAAATATTGCTATCCTCAACCATGTCGTTGAAGGTTTTGAGCCCAACACGTTGGGCCGCTACAGGAGTGTTAGCCCGATTCTTCACCACAAAACCCCCAGTGACTGGACCGCACAACAAAAAGTTCACCATAGCCGCCCAGCCTCTCTCCTATAGCATTCAAAGGATCCGAAAATTCCCAATACAAAACCGATGGCATCCGCAACGATGATTCGAGCGTTCCAGAATGTCGGGGCGGAGCTTGCTCGTCAGCCTCACTTTTCCTGTACTTGCAACATCCATGTTGACCTGTCAAAAATCCTTCCTTTGCGTCACAACCAATCAAGGTCAAAGCCGCCAAATGTGATAGCACTGCATTCTTCGTGACTCACATGTCATAGGAGGGACGTGGACGTGATGCATGTTGCACAAACACGAGAGGGTGTGGAATCGTTCAGGGACCGGGTTTCATGTATTTAGAGGCTTGGTGATAGGTCATTCTTCAAGTGAACAAATCTGACCATACATATCTTCGTATGAGATTCTTTCATGTTGGGGATTACCGGGTTCTCGCTGTCTGACAATATTGTGGTGGCTATGTTTAACTTGACTACAGCTGTCACACCTTATGGAAGGTTACATTTCAAGCATAATGGCTGATGTTGCACTATTGACAGGACCACAATTCGACGAATTCTTTGTTTTAGCTGGCTTAAAAGACATCGTCTGTTGTATGATCGCCTGGTGATGACTCCGAAGATGCGAGCTTACTGTATGGCATTAACTTAGAGGCTGTTCACTTGCCTAATGGGGCAGGAGTCGGAGTAAGCACCGGGACGGTCCACTTTTCCGGCCGGTGCTCCGAAAGCAAGTACTTGTTCATGCCGACCCGGTTCGTTTGTCTTGTATGCTTGCGTTGTTGTGACTGTATGCCGTAATCAAGGCTCAAGGTAGAAGTCTATATCGACCAGGTAAATGTATCTTAACGGGCCGTGGGCCAAGAGTTGGGTTGACCCATGTGGTTACTATGCCTGCAATAACGTTCCCAATAGCCACATACCAAGTAGATGAACATTGAGGTCAGTTTTCATAATGGATGTTAAACTTAAGAGCTAGTTTACACATCTTTCAATTCAAGGGGCAGTACCGGGAACCTAAATGTATCACAGTTGAGATTTATTATACATACGTCACAGAAGCAGAATATGGTGCACAAGTCAATGTCAATCGTCGTAATAAAATAATTTATACATAAGACATATCACTGAAAAGCCAGAGACATGATCTATTTACAAACAAGAAAGCCATCTGCTAAGATGCAGTTTCATCGCCCTCCACTAGGGAGATAGCGAATCCGTTTTTGCCGGCCAAAGGGGAGCACGCGAACGTCACGGACGTGTCACATACACCATCGCCACTGTTGATAACTCTTTCGAGTTATTTACAGGACGTACTTGGCAGAGCGGCGGCGGCGGCGGCGAGAAGCACAGCCGGTCTTAGGGGTCTTGGTCTCGACGGGAGCAGGGGCCTGGGTCTCGGCCTCAGTGGGAGCAGCGGCGCCGGAAGACTTGACAATGGTGGCGAAGGTAGGGGTGGGCTCAACGGCCTGGGTCTCGGCGGGAGACTCGTTACCGGAAGCGGCGGAGGTAGCGGCGGGAGCCTCAGTCTGCTCAGCGACAGGGGCGGCAGCGGAGGTAACGGCAGCGGCGGCGGAAGTGGCCTCAGCGGCGGGCTCAGAGGCAGCAGGGGCAGAGCCGGAGCTGGAGCCAGAGCCGGTACCCTTCCAGACGGCAGGGCCGGGGATCTCGTAGCTGGAGACGGAGCCGTAGAGGTTGAAGACAATACCGGCGTCCTTGGAGGTGTAGCCCTTGTTGAAGTCGAACTTCTCGTCAGGGACAGCGGTACCGGAACCGGTAACCTCGACCTGGGCGCAAGAGGGGTAGAACTGAGCACCACGGGCAGAGTTCTCGGCGTAGGCGGCATCAGCCTCGTGGAGGCCAATGATCTCCTGGCGGACGATGTACTTGCCGGCCTTCAGGTCAGCGGGGAGAGTGACATCGGCCTTACCCTTGGCAGCAATGAGGTTGTCGACAGCCCACTTGCCGCCAGAGTAACCCTCCTCAGAGATCTTGGTCCAGATAGCGCCGGTAGGGTTCTCGGCGGTGTAAGGGGCAATGTAGGTGATGACGGGACCCTTGTGAGAAGAGGCAATGATGTCGTCGCCACGGTTGTCGTGGTACCACTCGAAGGTGAGCTCGGAACCAGCGGCGGCCTTGACGAACTTGGGAGCGGCCTTGCCACCGTTGACGTTGCAGACGAGGTCGGCGCTGGTGAGGTCCTTGACGGGGCTGTTGCTGTCAGGAGATCGGATGTAGACGTTGCGTCCATCTCCCTGGTCCTTGCCGTCAACCCAGAGACCGTAGACCTGGGCGTGGGCAGAGACGGTGGTGGCCATGGCCAGAGCAGCGGCGGTGATAGAGTAACGCATTTTGATAGATGGTTCCTTGTTTAGTTTTGGTTGGTTTGGTTAAAAGATTGGATGAAGCGGAATTCGCGAGTGTAAAAGATTCGACTTCGGTGATTTCAAAGAATGAAGGTTTGGCACAGCCAAATTGAAAGAAAGTTAAAAAATGGAAAGAAGGACGACAAAGACTTGATTTTGCTACGACGAGTGTGGAGGGAAAGAAACAAGATCTGGATGTCGACGGCTCAGCTCGACTTATATATCGAATCTACTCACCTCTGTCCCTGGGCCCAGCAGGGAGGAAACTACGGTCAGTCCCACCGCACACAGGACGAACAAGGGCATCTCTGCAATGACCAGGATCATACAAAGACAGCTCATCTCGTCAAAGGCGGCGAGAGTGTGCTATGCCAGAATCTCAAACATGGTGTGCTGGGACCCTCGCAGATTGCAGAACCAACACGGCAGTTTAGCACGCAATCTAGATCAGATTGGGAACGAGCTCTGCGCGTATCTGATCGAGTCGAGGTGGTGTGAGAATTCATCATCACCGTGTAAGGCCCCTTGCAGTTTGAGCGTGTTGGCTACTCCATAACGACATAGTCATTGATAGACGGAAAAACTACTTAGACGCGGAGACGGAGATTGAAAAACCCTGGGTCGCTTAGGCCTGGACCAAGGCGTTAATCGTATTTTATTCCCTGTTCGCCTCGGTTTGAGCCTCACTCGGCCCAAGCCATGATTGGACACTTTGACCAACGGTGAAACTCGTGCGATGCGCCCCTGGATCTCTTGTCTCTGTGAAGGTAATACCTTTAATATCGGCGCAACGCCCATTGGAAAACTAGTAGCGCCTGGCCCCGCCGAACTGGCAAGGGCATATACTTAACCCCTGTATTTTCGACCCACGACTTTCACCGTTCCCTAAGTTAAGTCTAACAACCCCAGTCTCTCTTTTTACCGTATCGCGGAGTCTCTATTCTTTTCGAGAAGTTGACGCCGTTGGACTTTGCCCCCTGTTGATCCATAGTTGGTTGGTCTCCCCCCAATAACCTACCAACCTGCTTGCTTTTTTCCCTCAAGGCTTGGCACCGCTTTTCACCTGAAACTGCATCGCGAGAGAGATGGAAAAATTCACCTTCTCCGACTGGGGGATAATTCTTCCATTGAGGCCGACGTATTTGGCTGTGGTTTCAAGGGGTTTCACAGAGAACAGAGGAAGAAAGGGATAGAAGACGTCGGCGAGCTGCGTCTTATTGAAACAGAGTCATCCAATTTTCTCGATTGATGTGTAGATTTTGTCAAACGAGTTGAAAAATGCAAACAGCCGTGTTTCGAAGAGTGTGAATCGTTTCTTGCTGTCAGATGCCGTCAAAACATCAGCCCATCGCTTCAATGCGTCTGAACATTCTGCGACCATGAAACAGCTGCCAATCCAACAATGTTTATTACACCGTTTGACGCCCTTGCTACTCGAGAGGAGCAATGCATTTTCGGGCCTACTACTTGTTCTGTATGCGATGATTTGACACGATGTAATATTTTCTATCTCCTCGAAGTTGCGCTAACTATGCTCGTTATAAAGTTTTAAGCATACACCAGAATTTGAAGCATGAGAATATAGACTTGCAAAGGTAAATAGTAAGCTTGAATAGTAACTAGACGAACGGGTCATTGGCTACCTAACAAGGGTCAGTTTGAGCTTATTTAAGTTGCAGGTCCCGATGCAACGTAAGCCATATATGGAGATAGTCTCTAACACGTCGTGTTTGAGATGAGCGGCTAGTTACCCTACATGTTTGCTGACGCATTCAAACCAAACCAGGTAATGAATGCATCGCTTTAATGATGCTATACTAAGTGTATTTCTAAATGTTTCTATGCCGTAATCGACGATGTTTTTGAATTCTGGAGAAGAGTTGTTTTTTCTTGTTGTAAACATCTTATCGCGTTCACTTTAAAAACGCTCCGTTAATGCTTACAGGCGTTCTGTATGATGCTGTTATAAAGTCGCATGGAAGGGCCACTGTCCATATCTGGCGTCAATTATAATGCTTCTTACTGTGTTGAATAAAATCGCTTGCTATGATGGTCCTACTGTACAGCCCTAATCTCGACTCATAGGGTATGTTACATTGAAGTATGTATCTTATCATAGTGGTTATTCAGGATGATGGCATCGGATGGATGCTGAAACAATGTCAAGCTGCATAATAGGAGAATTACCATTTCAAAATACACCAAGTCAATGCTACCCTAAGTAACCTCAGATGTCAAGGCATAATGGTTTCGGCTCAGCACAGACTTTGCGGAATTAACGGGGCCGTACACCGCCGAACCGGCTCCGTGAAGATGTCCCACTTTTCCCGAGAATCCTCCCGATACCACGACGTACCTTAGGTCATCAGGATATCCATGCATCCTGAACCTTCACATTGAGTACATGAACCTACAGCACAGACTTTTTATTGAAGGCTATTGTGAGTTTTGCCCTCGATCACGGGTTACTTTACAAGGAGATGATCAAACATGCGATTCAGACTCGAACTTACAAGACCTGAAGGTGCTCTATGAACTATCACGAGGTCTCATATGGCTGGAACACCCAGCGACAGTTTGAATGAGTAGATTGGGAGAGCGATTTAGATGAGGGCATTCACATTTCTTTGCCACATATTACCTTTCGTAGATTACATCCACTGTAAACTTAAATTAACATGTCTATAATGCAGATAGAAACCCAAATCTTTAAACTTAGCGAGAATGAGTCAAAACCTTCTCAAATAGAAATATTTAGATGAAAGTGCCCCCCGCTCCATGGCCTTTCATTTTCCATTTCTTTAATCTCACAACTAAATGGTATTGTACCTCATTAATAACGGCTTACGATGGAACCCCCCACCCACTTACTGGCACTCCCTTTCGAGTTGAGGGATCTGATATGGGCCTTTTCCGCTTCAACTGGAGATACAAACGGTCTGTTAAGGTGTTGTCGCCAGACACGAGACGAGTTCTCTCCTTACTGTGTACTTCCCGAGAACGTCCACCAGCTTCACAAGCTCAGAATCTTAGTCGACTCGACATACGATCACGGTATCTGGCTCAAGTTTGACTATTATTGGGAGCAGAACGGCCATATACGTCATGCCATCGCCGCTGTGCAGGATATGGATGATCCCATTGCTGAGCGTCTCATCATGATGAACAAGATCGACGATCTCATCGTGCATCTACACGCCCCACGACGAGGCCACTTCGTAGGTGCACTTTTAATGATGCTAGCAAAGGCAGAAGATGTATACCGCTTCATTCATGCGTTTCATTTGCGTCTGGAAAATGAAGCAGGTGACGTTGGTCGTTATACTATCCGATTTTCCACCGAGATGATACAGCCAGGCCAGTCGACGAAGGAAGCAAAGAATTTCTGGGAATGTCGCTCACCAAAGATTTTGGCGGACCCTCTACGAAAGTACCTGGAGAATGCAGGACAGATGCCTTGCTTCTACGAGTATTTTCTTATTAACTGTCCGTCTGGATTTCCAGCTATACCGACGATTGAGTATATCACCTGGCCACGGAGGCATATCTATCGGCATCACACACTGTCGATTCCAGAAAACAAGTATAGATATCGCCCAAACCTTGGCAATAAGGAGATTCAGGCTATCTCAGATGAGATACGTAATCTTCAGAAGTATATCGCAAGATACTCCGCCATGATGATGACCAGATACCGTTTGGATACTTGGGACGAGACTCGATATGAAGAATGGTCATGCCCTACGCAGTCGAGCTGGGAGCATATCAACTACGATACAGTGAACCTGAAGTCACGATACCAGTTCTTGCTGGATAGCTTAGCAGGCCCAGTTGGAGGCTGCTTGGATATGCTGCGATTGCACCGCTTCCGGAGCATGGATGCATCAGGGCTCAATTTCTTCGCTCGATCGGAGAGCAGGGGGACCAAGGACAATACAGGGCTTGCTGGTGCATCTTCAAAGATCAACCGCCGACTAAGAGCCCTCTTTCATCCATGTGCAACAGAAGATATTCGTAATATGCGGAGTACTTGTCCGCATCTCCGTGCGGTGGCTTGGAGCACAGATAACTCGAACCTCCCAATCGAGTCATGCCCTCGCTCTATCTGGCTGGACCACTACCCGAATGGAATACGATACCATGGAAATGGTCGAAGTATAGTGGAATGGCACTTCCGATGGGAAACGAAGAAGGACAGGAATTGGATTGATGAGTGGATACTTTGGCTCAGTAAGCGATGGGAATGTATGGGTTGCTGTCAGGACTCGACGTCTTATATGAGCAAGCTTGCCTCACCGTTTGAACGAAGACGTCTACAGAGTTCAAATGCCCCGGGAAAGATATGCCACCACAGTACTTCACCCAATCGTCGTACGTCTGAACAGGACAACTTGGATCGGCCGATGATACTTCGTCGAGAGTGTGTTCGGCGTGTTCGGGAACCGGGTTCTATGATTAAAAAGTGGAAGCCTGATTTCTGTGGCTACCGCTATCTGGCTTGGGAATGCTGGTCTTGGACCTTGAGGGCGCCTTCCAAGCTCACCGCTAAGTCGAAGGACAAGCTGGGCATGATATGCACTGAATTCTCTGTTCAAGCTATATACGACGGCAACAATTAACGGACTTAAGATATCAACGCCTAACTTACTAGTATACTCATAAAAGATGACATTAAGCAATTTTCTATTCTTCTATATCCACAGATCACACAGACTTCGGTTCTGTTATATTCGGAAACGACCCAACCTGCCATTAGTCTAGCTTATAATGTCAGACCTCCAGAGTCTTTAGTTCTTCATAAGCAGGAATCCTCCACGACCCTTTGTTCTCTGGCAAGATAGCGAGTAGCGCCTTGTCAATCTTGAGTTTAGTAATCAAGCCGATAATCGTATACTGCAACTTGATCGCGAAATTCGTCTCAGGATACGCGATGCCGGGTATAAACGATGGTATCTTCTGTGACTTCTCAACGTAGGGCCTTAACGTATCTTCATAAGCTTTCAACGCCCTAGGAATGTCGTTGGCGTGCCTCGCAATCTCTCCACCAAGGACGCAAGCTCCGACCAGGGCGAGGGTAGTACCCACGCCTGTCAACGGCGAGGGTGCATAACCCGCGTCTCCAAGCAAGACAACTCGCCCTTTTGACCAGGTTTTTGTTTTGATCTGCACAATAGACTGAGCATAGAAGTCTTCAGTCTCATACATCGCCTTGATAAGTCGCGGAGCCTGCCAACCAACGTCTTCAAATATCTTGGCAAAAAGCTTCTTTTGCGCTTCAACATCCTGCTTCATCACCTCATTGAGCTCTTCCATGTGTGACATGGTCATGAGATACGCCTGACCTCGGTCTTTAGAATGCCAGCGCGTTGAGATTACTCGACGTCCTGGAGCAGAGTAGACAGTTGCGAGGTTCTTGTCGCCAGGTTCTCTTGGGAGATTGTAGTAGCATCCATTTAGACCCAGTTCGCGTACATGTGTCGATTCAGGCTCATTTTCGAACAGTTTCCGTCGTACCCTCGAACCTTGACCATCCGCCACAATGAGAAGATCGTAACTCTCGTCGGCACCTTGGGAGAACTTGACATTAACTTTGTCGTCACAATTCTCGAAGCTCTCAATTGACGTCCCGAAGCGATACTGCGTTTTTTCTTTTGTCGCTTCGTATATGACCTTGCATAGATCGCCTCTCATGATTTCGAATTCACTCGTAAAGGACTGTCTGCCTTTACCAGAGTCATTTCGTTCCAGCAGAGCTTTCTGGTTCCCTTCTGAGTCGACCCATTGCAACCCATCCTCATCGACAGCGTTTTTACGGATCTCTTCTAGAATTCCCATACGCTTTGCAGCTTCAATGCCTTGTCCGCGGATGTCGATCTGTTGGCCTCCAGTGCGCAAGGTGGGAAAGCGCTCGAGGATGGTGCAAGAATGTCCTAGACGAGAGAGCCAGAAAGCGGCGGCAGGACCAGCAATTCCACCGCCTGAAATAAGAATTCGAAGTTGTGACATTTGGAAGCAAGACGCGAAGTAATTATTGTGGGTAAGGGTATTTTAGCTCAGAATGAAGCTTGAGCACTCGCTGTTGCATGTCTGACGATAAGATGAAATACACAGAGAAGGACTAGAATAAACAGAGACCCCGAAATCTTTAGCAAAGCTACTAATATGCTGTTAGCGATCAGGGTCTTTGTTCTCGTTCGACAATCTTTACTATTATTAACTATTCAATTTCAGTACGGGATGTAGGTGTCATTGACTTTGGTAGTTCAATCCTACAAAGCAAGGAACGTGAGACCCTGTACCGCGGCAGCGCTAGACTAATTATCAAAGCTCAAAGAATTGAGATCCTTTAATGGAGCAGCTAGTCGCGATCCAAGCGCAACATAAGGTACTCAAAACACCAGCAACTAAGCCCAAGGAAAATCAGGAATAATCATATCGATATAATTGGCCAAACTCATATGAGATTTTGAGACTTGGACTATCCAGTAATACGATCTTCTTATGAATCGTCCTAATTTTAGAAGTAAGATATCATAAACCAGGAAATATACTTATGGCCAGGGCTTTTCAACCTCAGTAATTAGCAAGCTTATATGAGAAAAGGTTACGAAACTTCTGCCATAGCTCTCATTGGGCAGGAGACAGAATGGCTCAGAGAACATACGACATTCCCCTACTATGAAACTGTTCATTACAAGCATTCAGGTCCGGACAACCACTTCATTATACTAGAGTCCAGAAAGAAAAACCCATTCCTCATCAAACAACTAAAAACTCACTGCTCTGAAACCGATGAAATATCTCAATTGTGATACATCTCGCCAAGAGTATCGGGTATAATAGGAGTAATCAGAACATAAAAGTCGACTTGATTGCCATAGCCAAGCCGGCCCCATCCGAGA